>OY856409.1:1510446471-1510578971 GCA_963693085.1 Alisma plantago-aquatica | reverse complement strand
GTTGACGGGATAGATGAAATTTTAAATCATTCTCTAATTATGAGACTTCAAATATTATTTGGAGTAATAATATTTGTGCACCCCTATTATCAAATGCAAAGGAGACAATGTTGAGTTGTTTCTTACTTTTGCTATAAAATAACACTCATTCTTCAAGTTAAAAAGATTTACAATTCAGAACTACTGGATCCCTACATAGTTGATCAAGTACAAGTCTTTTATAAGATCACTTTTGGATATGTAATACCATCTAAAATATAAAAGGAATTAGATTAGAAACATTAAATTTGTAAAGAATAAATGATTGATAATTTCAAATCAACGAAGCATATACTTGCTCCAAAATAGACAACTAGAGTAAGGGTATGGACTTTCATATTGTGTTTATTACTTTAATGGTGGATAAGTAAATTTAGTTCTTATCAATAGTAAGATTTAATCATTTATTCAATATGATTTTTACATAAATACGTGACAAGTAAGACTAACAAAACTTGTATATTAAACCAATATTTTGTTGATAAAATGTCAAATTAATCTGTATATTTCAATATTATGTAACTAATGTTTGTGTTACACTATTATAGTTTCTCATATATTTTCTACAAAGGCGTTGAGCTAGATACCATTGATAGCTATAACCTTATGATGTGTTGGACTCAGATAAATGGACTTAAGGAAGGTTTTGCGAGAGAAAATGACAATTTTAGAGAGATCTACATGACTTTTTCATGTAAAAAAATTCTTATGAATTAAATGTTAAACAAACTTGTAAAAGAGAGTAAATGTTAGGTCATGAGGGAGGGGAATGTGATGCAAGGAGAGGGAAAATATGATAGTCCTTTGTTAAAAAATATTTCTAATGAAGTTTCAAGAACATATTTTCGACTGTCAGTTTGGAATTCATGCATTGAATATGTATCATAAGTTTATCAACATATTCACTAAAAAAAATAGGATAAGGAAATAGAAAAAAGAATTTGTCTTCTTTCACATTTGGTGTTGATTTAATAAATGAATTGAAATGTTTTCCTACATGAACAATTTTTAAGGCCCTAAGACCAATGTAGACATCTCATATAGAGCGAGAAAAACAACAAAAATGCTGAGTTGTCAAATCTTAAAAATATTACAAGTACTTTGTAACTATCATTTAAAGTGACAAATATTTTTGTGCTTAACGCGAACCACAACCATTACACCTGCAAATAATTTGACATATATTGTTAGATCATACTACGGAATCTATGATCATCAAAAATGTTTGAGTTTGAAGAAATATCAAGACCTTTGATATTTATATAGCTCCATTGAAAACTAAGTCAAGATAATTTTTTTGAGAAGTATTTTTCCGTGATTGTAGTGTCGCATATTACTTCTATAATTGTAGTATAACTAAAATATTTCTTGCCATTATTGTACTTTCCTATAATTTAAGGTTTCCAATGATACCATGATAATACACACTTCATTCATTACACAGAAAGAATGATTGAATAAACTCTTAATTAAGATAGTATGCCAAAATTAAATACTATACACTATTTTGTTTACAAAATAAAAAAATCATAACATCTACTTAGTGTTGTTACTTGATCGATAAAGGTATTATTATATATTCCAACAAAAATTAGTCAATACACTTATAAATAATGTTTGGTTACCAAAATGTAACAACTAAACTTAAACAAAGATTTGACTATTTTCAAAAGATGATAGTTCATTTCATATTCCCGACAACACAAAAGTCTTTGTTATATTATAAGATATTAATTTACAAAGAAGGTATACATTTATAGTATGTGTCATCCCAGGGGTAGATCTATTTCAAAGAGAGAAAAAGAAAAAGAACTCCCAAATCAAACAAATAAAAAAGATATGTAGGTAATAGAAGACATATCCTCAATTAGACACTAATAGAAAAATATACAACTGGATAATTATCAATTTCATTTTTACATTGAAATAATTCTCATGCAGTAATTTTGCATCCATGTATGGTACACTAAAATAATAAATTTAATTTATAAATATTTTTGTTAAAATAAGAAACTAGCTCAACTTGTTAATATTTCACATATCATTATCCATATTAGTTTATCAAAGTATTGACTCATATAGTCATGTGCAGAGCACATAAAATTACTGGAGTGTGTGTTTATATATATATATATATATACATATATATATAATTATATATATATATAGGGTATATCTTTGCTACCCGTGCGGGTAACTAAGATTCGCGACCTGTGCATCAGTTTTATAATAGGAAGGCATGCATTTGTAATAAGACGGTTCAAATTGTAATAGACAGACTCATTTTGTAACACAATGTGATGTTTGTATTCTCCGTCTGGAAATAGTAAAATATATATTTATGACGGTAACAATGTTGTAATACAAAACAAGTCTTTATATTACAATTTTAGTCGTCTCATTACAAATTTAGACTGTCTCATTACAAATACATGCTTTCCTATTACAAAACCAATGCACGGGTAGTGAATCTTAGTTACCCGCACGGGTAGCGAAGATATACCCATTTATATATGTATATATATATATATATTATATTATATATATATATATTATTTATATATTTTTGATATTGATCAGGTATCCATAATACATATGTATATTATATATATATATATATATATATATATATATATATATATATAATTCATATATATATGTGTATGTATATATATGTATGTCTATATATGTATACACATATGTATATATATATATACATATATATATATATATATATATATATATATATATATATATACACACATATATATGTGTATATATACACATATATATATATGTATATATATACACATATATATATGTATATATATACACACATATATATATATATATGTCTATATATATATATATATATATATATATATATATATATATATTTATATATGTGTGTGTGTGTGTGTGTGTATATATATACATACATACATATATATATACATACAGATATATATGTATATGTATACATATACATATATGTATATATATATATATATATACACACACACATATATATATATATGTATATATATACAGATATATATATGTATATACACACACACACATATCTATATATATATATATATATATATACATACATGTATATATATATGTATATATATATATATATTTATATTTATATTTACATATATCTATATATATACACATATATATATAGATATACATATATAAATATATATATCTATATATATTTATATATATATGTATATATATATGTATGTATAAATATACATATATATACATACATATAAATGTATGTATATATATATCAGAATTGTTTGTGGTGTTTAATTAGATACATGCAATAGCTAGATCAATTGTTCACACCGTATGTAATAAATAAACGATAAAACCAAAATCTGATCATATCAATTAACTTATAAAACATAGTAAATTGGTGTGGCTATGATGGTAAGGAGTGAAAACAAAAAAAATTCTTTCCATATTCCATAAAGGTAGTAGATCGTATCAATAGCTATGCAATGTGAAGAATGGTTGTGAGGTTATACCTGGTCTTGGAGTAAGTCCATTGGAAATTCCCTTACATAAGTGTGGACCTCTCTTCATGTTGCACCTGGACATCTGTCATTGTCAGACTTCTGGTCTGGCACCACACACGATGGCTGACATCGTCCTCCTAATTGTAGGTAATGACCTCCTCTCCTCTAGAGTAGCCCACATGGACCACCTAGAACTCATGTCTCTCTCATGGATGGGGAGGGAAGGAGTTGTCCCTTCTAGTTAATGTGATAGATTTGACTTACTCTCCCATTTGTCTCCCCATTGTTGCTCCTCCCTTTGATCGGTAGAACTTGTTCGGTTTCTCTTGGTTACCACAATTAATGAATAAAACAATTTTTAGAGCTTATTGTTGTATCTGGGAAGACCCCAATAACCCTCTATATATAGGAGGTCCCAGGTCAGGGTTTTCAATCCATCTGGGAGTCGAAGAGATGAATTTGTATGAATATTTTACAACCTGCTAATGGAGAACCAGTTGGTTCATTCACCAACCAATCAATTCATGCATGCATCGATTGGTTTTTGCATGTTTCTTGTTCGGAATCACATTGGTATTCAATGCACGATTAATGCAAATCATGACATCATCATCAATCCTTGATCCAATAGAATTGACGATTGAACTTGGTGGTTAATCACATGAATAGTGTGTTTGGGACCATCAATCGTGTATTCATGAAGTGAACTGGTCGGTTCATGCCCTGGTTTAGGCATTATTCAACCATTATCATTTCTAATTGACCTGACATTTGATTGGTTCAACACTTCAATCTATTGGTTCAAAGTCTAGTAACTCAATCTTTAACTAGTGTTGTCTAAATTGAATACCTAATCCTATTTAGTAATCAAGTTAAAAATCATTTATTAATAAAATTCTATTCTAAGTGCATCTTATGTGTGTGACCCTATAGGTTCCAAGTTGCATTGGCATTGAATGTCCATCACTAATTTATGGCATCACAAGCAATGATCAGTATCTAGAAAGACATCATTGCTACCAAAGTAATTCAGAGAGTTGGAGAACAAATTTAACCCACAACTAGTGATTGGTGTTACAATTATTATATAGTTACTTTATATCTAATATCTAGATTGAATTCAAGGCATGGAATCATCATCCCCTTCAACATTCAATCCATATTCATTGAACTAGAGTAGACTGTCTAAGATATATATGAACTCAACATCGTATATTGATTCACATGCTCATGGCAATTTTTTTCTTAGTCTCCCTTATCAAGTGGACAGGATATCAAAATCTTGTAGGAGGGAAAATCCAATCTAAATCACTTATAGTCATTCCCATGTGACATAGTGAACACAAGGACCGCCTTTATGGAAACCCTTATTTAAGGCCACGGTGGATGATGTCAAAGTACATCAAATGTCATATGATGCATGTAGTGATTTCCAGTTTAAGAACCACAATCATCATCATCACTAGGAGATATGATTTTGACTACCATTTAATGGTTCCATGTATCCCTCTCAAGGAAGGTCTGTCTGATACACTATCTTTGACAAATATCAATGTATTGGGTTTGATATCGCATATCATGACATAATGAGATTTGTCATCAACCAACACACATTCTAGTCTTATGTATTATAGTTGTCTATTTTTCATCCACGGTAATAACTGACTAAGAACATAACAAGAATGTATATACACTTAACATCCATTTAATCTCATTGTTTAGGTCATTAACCTGAAGACATACATTATCGAGTAATATCATTCTTAGACATATATTATGTTATGTCATTATCTCATAATTGAATAAAATAGAATAATTGGAAGATTGCCTTTATTATTGAATAAAATCATTTACAAGTTATGCCACTACAATCATCATATGATTGGCTCTCTAGGCATACATACTAACAATACAATCCTACCACCATGTTTTAGTCAGATTGAATTAATATTTTCCTCACATACATGACATGCCCATTGTAGCCATACAAGTTCCCATAAATTGGAAAATCATTAATCATGAAAAAAACATAGCACGTAAATCAAACATCTCTCTACTCAAAGCATCATCAGCCATCACACCTTCTCCCCTGAGTTTCTTTAGGTTGTCAATCTGAGGTTCAAGGAAAACATCAATATTGTTTCTAGGTTGTTTGTTGCCTGATATCAATAAAGATAATATGACCTATCTATTCTTTAGACAAAACCATGAAGGAAGATTGTATATATAAATCATGACAAGACAAGTGTATATTGGCCACTTAATGTTCCATTCCCATCAGTACAAAGTCCAAATCTTAAGTTGTGGGCTTATTCACCAAATTTAGGATATAATAAATCAATCTTGTCCCATTGCGATAAATTAGACACATGTTGTAGCATAGCATTGTTGTTTTTCTTTACTTCTGCACACCAAAATAAATTGTGTGCCTCTAAGGTATTCACAAACAAGCATTGAAATAGTGGTATTATAGGTAGATACCACATCACCTTGGTAGGATGCTCAATTTTGGTCTTACCTGATGTAGTCCTTTAGTACCTAGATGCCCCATATTTTGAACATTCTTTTATATAATTATAGTCCTTTTGAAATAGCACATAGTCAATCAGGCACGCATGTATCTTCTAATCCACCATTCCCATTGGGAACAACATCTTTTCATGGAGAATTTCATTCGACCTAGATAAAAGAGAAGTGATTCATTTATCACTCCATTTATTGTTATACTACAGAGTATACAATCTCAAGGCAATGCTCAATTTTTTAGACTTAGTACAACCTAACTATAAAAGTTTCTCAACATCATTAACAATGTTTTTAAATAAGGGAGGTGGATCTATAACATTTACCTGACAATTGTCTAGAATCACATGAACCATGTCTATTGGAGTTGGTTCATTCACATGCACATCGACTGTCATTTCTTCTTCAACACAACTACCACAACCGACATATGCTATCTCATACTAGGAATCTCAGATGCTTGTACCATTCTATATAGCCCTATCCAATCCCATTACACGTGACATGATCTTTGATCACGACAATAGTGTCAACTTTCAAGTTGTTACTACAATTCCTAAAGGGGTAATAGTACCTATCTCCATGTTGTTTTCTATGTTCCTATATAAATATTACTAACTAATTAGGAAAATTAATAAACATTAGAGTGCACCAAGTGATATTAGTCATCATGAACGATCCATTCTATGATCTGATGGGAGACAATACCTCGTCAGGTATAAATTAATAAGTTAATTTGAAAAAAAAATTATGTTTGAACTGGGCCCTAATCATCTATTAGCATTCATATTGTTGAATGTGTATAATATATTCCATTCTCGAGTACTTCATCCCCCTAGTAAGTGTAAAAAGCATGTTCTATTTCAATAAATCTTGGCAGCATGATGAGGTTTCAAATGTCGCACCAATAAAAACCCTAAGGGAATAACCCTTAGGTTTAATTGAAAGTGTTGCACTAATTCCCCACTGCAAAGAATGGAAGTCTTATTGCAGTATACTTAAGGATGGAACCAAAAGGAAAAACTTTTTAAGAAGATATATATCTATAGAAGTATGAAGAATAAATTTATCACTGAGTAAGTTGTTCATTGATTAAACTAAATTTTTGTCAATAGCTACGATAATTAAAGAGGTAAATAAAAGATAATAAAGAGGACTAGGGCATGTGGTTTCTCTTTTCATAGCTTGCATAATTATCCTAGAAAAATCTAACTCCTGAATAGAAGTTTACAAAATAGATGCTTTGCTACTGCACCCTCACAGTATATACATCATTCCATGGACTAAACTCCCTTGGACTCGACCATCCTTGGAACCCAAGTTCCAAGTTTACTATGACTGAACTCCCTAACTATGATTGACCATCCTTGTCACATTAAAAAATTGTAACCTAGTCACCTCTCTATCCCTTGCTGACATTTTAGGGGGATAACAAAATTGTATAGAAGTTCCAATGATGATAATAGCAGTCTGCACATCCAAAATTATAACACATATGCAAAGTAATATGTCAATTTGAAAAGCAAGGAAGTAAGTTGAACAATACTTTATTTATCAATAGTATTGTTGATTTTAGGAACACGCTAGCATAAAATATGGGCTTATAGGGCTATTCCCCATGCCCCAGCCCAAATGTCTACTCGCTCATGGTGAGAGATAAAAGTAGGAAAATAGATAGAACATTGTCAGAGGCCATGATGCCTAGAGTAGGAAGGCCAATCTCTCCACTACGGTCATCACTTCCTTGCTCCTCACTAGGGTTTGCGCTACACAATGTGGCTTCTAATCACCAATGAGAGACCCTTTAGAATGGAAGATAAGGGTTTCATTTCATAGATGCATTCCTCTCTACCGAAACACTAATGTTGAATATTTGTGGTAGAAGGAAGCTAATAGCATGGCCCGTACTCAGTCCAGTAGGGGGCTTGCGTGGGTTACTCATTTTGGACCTTGTATCTGGCTCTCTGGTGGGCCAACATGGATAGAACCAGAGTAGGTTGAATGCAAAGAGCGCGCTTCAGGACTACAGAGTTTGGAGCTCTGGGTAGAGAGTGGCTCAGGTCAGGCATTGGTGAAGCCAATCTCTTGACCGGGTGGTTTGATAGGTAAATATTAAAAGGATTCTGGGGCCGTTGTTCCTTTGAGGCATTCCATCATGAGAAATTGGTCCCATCTAGGCAGTGAAGTATATTTTTGGCTAGTTCTGCATCAAAGATAAATGAAATGTGTTAAAGGAAATAAGAAGATAATTGCAATTAAGTAAATTGAAGGCTAAAACTAGGAAATAGAAACACAACAACCCTTAAGAAGATGACAAAATAGTATGAAAAGATGGGTATAAATATATTCATCAAACTATCCCTAACTTTAACTTTTTCTTGCTCTGAGTGAAGCAAATAAAAAGGGGAGAAAATAGTTTAAGTTGATCCAAGCTTCCTCTCCCAACTGCGCACATTATTTGATCCTCTTCCACCAAAAATGATCAAGGAACCTTAGTCCTTAGGGGTCATGTAGCCACACTTCAATATCCCCTGACTGGGTTTTTTTTCTCCATTCTCTATACTCCAAATCCTAAAAAGGACTGACTCCATCTCTATAATACTCTTGATATATCCACACAAGTTGGAGCAAAGCACAAGTTAGAGCAAATTGGCTAATTCATGGGAGAATTTTGATAGTTCTCCTGGGTATGAAATCTGGACAAGAGGGGTGGCGAAGCAAATGGCACAAACTCATTTCCTTAGTCTATCCTCTATTCAACTCGAGAACTTATTTTGGATTTAGTTATTTTATTTGTCTCTCCTCTATTCTATGCAATAGTTTTTATTGATTGTGGTTACATTGACCACATGTTTTCTTTGGGATCATTGACCTCTTATATTTATGCCATGCCTGTAGAAGAAACCTTTTCAAAGGGAAGATATATTTTTTAGAGGGATGCCACCCCAAACATAGTATTTGCCATATAATGGCTATGTTCTTTTTCTTTTCTTGGTTGTCAAAGAGATATGAAATGATGGAAGAAAGGTGAGGACAAGAGGTTGACTAGTGCTCCTTCATTTGTTGTTGAATTGAAATAGATCATCATATTATATCAGTTAATTCAATTACTGTGTGGTAGATAAGAATTTTTAAATTTGTTAAAAGTCATGTTGGAGGCACATGCAGATTTTCCTTTTTGACTCCTTCTACAGACTGTCATTTCCATGGGGAAAGTATGCTCAACTATTGTAATTGGGCTCAGATTTGTCAAAGACATGTTTATTCCTTAAAAAAAATTGATGCATGGGTTATCTCAAGGAAAAGAGAGTAATTTTTAATTATATTTTTCCACATTGCATACAACTAAGTGTCTCACTAGATAAAAGCCACAACTCACATAAATTAAAACAATTCTAACAGATAGAAAACAAGGTAGATGCAAATAAAGGGTGGTAAATGTATGTTTGCAGATGAGAAATGGAAAGGTAAGAGTTTAAGTGGTGGGGATGACATACCACCCTCCCCAACTCCAACGTCAAAATTATGTGCATCCTTAAGTAAAAAGAAGTTAGAGACAAAGGGGATTTGATACAAATGGTGGTGGATATGGAGGGGTTGGGGGCGGCCATGCTTTGTATAAGAGCACACAATAGAGACCCTAAGAATGGGTCCCTCTTCTGTTGGTGAGGCCCTAATTTAGGTGCCTACGTGGCCACCAATTGCCATGATCCTCATTTGATTGTCGCGAGGGTAGTCACAGACGCTCACCTCATTATCTGCATCTTGTATCTAGGCGATGCCTTATTTCTAGGGTGATGGCTTGTTGATCATACAACTAGTTGATCAGTGGGTTTGTATTTGTCGATGGCAGTCGTCGTCGATGTGTTGGGTGCATGAAGCAAACATTCCATAGGATGTACGTGTCCTGGGAGTAGTATAGTTGGAGATCCCGATCGAATGGTATCTCATCTATCCTGAAAGGAACACAATGTGAACGTTGGGGTTCGTTGTTGAGGTTGTTTGTCGCGGGTACCATTGGTGGTGTCACACGGGAGAGGGAAAGAATGCACATCCTTTAGATTGTCATTAAGAAGATGTTGGTGCTTCTAGGCCTTGTGCATTGTTCTTTTTATAAGTGCAAAATAGAGCCTTTTAGGGTGACATGAAAGGTTTGGTGTTTTTGAACCGTGCTTGTGTTAGATATGGCCCTTAGCCCATAAAGATCACGTCACTTCCTAGAAAGTCTTGGTCACATCAAGATAATATGGTAGTGAATAAAAATGAGGAGAGATGGGATAAAAGGGATTATAATTTTTAGTAACAAATATGAATATAGATATCTCAGAAAGAATTTTGTATGGTGCTAGAAAAGGACACATTTGGTTAGAAGAACACATCTCTATTGGCCCGTGTTTCCCTCTCCCTACATGCTTACCCATTAATGAGATTACGAGATCTTTTCATCATCAATTAGATGTCTCGACAGATAGATAGGTGGTGAAGTCCATCATGACAACATTGCGCCAGATGGCCATCAATTCAAATGAGTTGTCAAGAGCATGGCCTCCCCCTTCTCTCTCTTTTTTTCTAGGTATTTTGTGAAAATAAAAGTTAAATGGAAATTATGAAAAATAAAAAGGAAGAAATTACAATGTTGGGTTGCCTCCCAACAAGCGTCCAGGTAGAATGGCAGGGACTTGACCAATGATATGCATTACTCATGTAGAGTGTGTGTGTAGGGTTTCAGAACCTTTGTGTTTTGGACCCATAGGACCTGGATCATGGTCAGATGATGTACAGACCCTGCTCAGGGGTGAGTCCTGGTTACCTTGTTTAGTTCCTTAGAGGTCTGATTGTTTTGATTCCAGATTACCTTCTTCCTTGAAAGCTTCAATCTAGTTATGGACCATCTTGAAATTTTCAAGGACCTGGTATTCAATCATCTACTTCTTGGTCATAGAACATGTTTTCCAAACACAACGTGTACCAGAGCTCTTGCGCTGACTAAGAATGGTCTCCCCAAAACTAGACGAAACATGTTATCCTCTAGAATCAGCATTACCACAAAATCACATGGGACGTAGATGTCACTTCCTAGCTTAACCAGGACATCTTCGATTATCCCCAAGGGCTTTGTAATCGATGAATCTTCTAGTTTAATGGTCATAGAAGTGGTCACTAGTCAAAATACACGTCTAAAGTGGAGCGGATCTAGAGTAGTCGGACTCTTAAATTTTTAACCCGACACTCAGGCCCCCACATCTATTATACAGGGTCTGATGTAGTAGATTGGGCTCAAACCATAGGGATAAGTTTGGTAAGTGCTATGAACCTAGAGCCTAAGACTCAAATACACCAATCGAAAAGGTAGATTAAGATGTTGTTCCCTAATGAAAAATGTCACTCCAAATAGAATAATAAAAGCAAAGGAAAAGAAACAAAACTAAATAATAAGTTCAAATAAGAAATAAGTAACCAAATTATGGATGGTAACTTGGATCGTGTTTCACCTACAAAGATCTCTCATCAACGTGAAACAGTCACATCCTTTTCTATACCGTTAGAAAGATTACAAGAAATCATCATATATGTCTATTCCCTCTTCACTTGAACTAGGGATAGATCTAGATCATAAGGTTATCTCTCACTCGAGATGGTACCAAACAGTCACAAAGCAAAACTTATCACTATAACATTTAGTATTCCAAAATTTTTATGCATTCATTCGACTCCATAACACTTGGATAACATTAATATGCATGTTTGAGGCATTCACAATCATACATCACAAGATGATAGCTAATCATGCAAGTGACACATTAAGATCAAGAGTATGGAGATTATCCTACTAGGGGCATATATATATTCAAGGGATGCAAGTATATACATGTTTGGAGAGCCTTACTGGCTACTCACAACCCAAGTAAGGTGTTTAGCCACACATTCTCATGAGTAAATTTTGATATTTACAAACGTATGGAGACATGGAGAGTTGTAGGAAGGAAGATATGGAGAAAGAAGGAAAAGAAAATCAAAGCAGGGGACCAGGGGATACACAGATGGTGATATAGACTATGGCCACAACCAATGGCCTGGTTTTGTTGCTCGTGGACTAAAGCAACAGTGTTAGCGATCTCCTGTCCATCTTCTTCCTCATTCTATCGAAAGTGGGACTCCAGAGGCAGGCAAGGGTGAGACGGCAGAGGTCTGGGACCAGGATAAATGATCTCTCATCCTTTATTCCTAACAACTAATGGCGGCAAGGATCAGTGGATGGTGTCTTCTCCCGTTGGTGGCTCCACATTCATTCCACAACACCAGCTCAGAGGCAATGTCCATGACCCTTCTTACATAGCTAATAATATCCTATTTATAGGTGTCACCCTAGGGTCTATTACTTGCACCCCAAGCCTCCCAGGTACTCACCCTCAGGGCACGTATTCAAAGGTCCTAAGTATGGTACCTGTCAGAATTACCATTGGGTGTCAGGAATAGGTTCG
The DNA here is from genome assembly GCA_963693085.1 of Alisma plantago-aquatica. Taxonomy (NCBI): domain Eukaryota; kingdom Viridiplantae; phylum Streptophyta; class Magnoliopsida; order Alismatales; family Alismataceae; genus Alisma; species Alisma plantago-aquatica. Next base: position 1,510,566,391 of record OY856409.1, on the reverse strand, counting down.
CCATCAGTTAATGAGCAAAGACACACCACCAGATGGTGGGCGTAGGGCCATCACCAGTTGGAACACATAGACGTGCCATCGACTGATGGTCATAGGGGTGCCACCAGGTGATGACACAGGGGTGCCATCGGTTTATGAGGGGAGACACATCACCGACTTATTAGTGTAGACATGCCTATGAGTGACGATAGTAGGCACGCCATTCGTTGACAGTCACAAGTATACCATCGCCAGTTGGCTTGTAGGGGGTACTGTGAGTCATATGTTCCAATAGCCATCAGTTGATGGTGTGGTAAGGTGCTGCTAGGTAACATCCGGTGGTGATGGACTGATGTGTACATAGATATTGTTGGTTGTCATCCAGTGGTGGCTCTGCCTTAAATAACTGAGCTTCCAATCCTAGGGTAAGGAGAGTATTTGAAAGGTAGGAGGGAAGTGAATGCGAAGTTTCCTAAATAGTGGATAAATGTGGATAAAATAAGACATACAATATCTGTAAAATTGGATCTTGTCAACTCCCCCAAACTTAGAGTCTATCATGTCCTTAGGCTGACAATTATAATTAAAGCATTAAATGACTTCAGAAGGATTTATTGGTTATTATTTTAGTGAGTGCAAAAAAGTGATAACGTCAGCCTGAAGTCGGGATTTATGCATCTTGTCAAGAGGTTGTTGACACCCAAAATTCTCTCTCTTAGATTGGAGTTGTAATACTTGTATTTCTTACCATAACCTTTTTTTATCAAAAAGTTCCTCCCTCATGATGCATCAGTGATCTTATTCTAGGTTCTACTTGCATGCAGTTCCAGAAGAGGTAGCTTTCACACCCAACTTTTGTTTTTTTGGATCAACTAGCTATTATGTTTGGGTAGGCTAAGGCTCCAGTCTTTCCTACAGTCCTTAGGTCCGCCCAACTATTTAAACTACGTTAGAGATGATGCTTCCTTAAAGGGAAATGATGTAATGTCAGGTGGTTGTGTGAGGTTCCCTTTGGAATGTAGGTGTGTAAAAGTGGCTTTCATACTCCACTACTTGGCACGACATATCTACATTCATGAGTGTATAAATATACCGGTCGGGTAGAGCCCTTCAAGATCTTCCCAGGAACAACTCTCATGATTTTGTTTCTTTCGACTTTTATTCATGCTCATAGGATTCTAGATAATATGATTTTAGGGAAAATTGTGTTGTCATGCCTTTTTATATCCCAAAGAGGGGATTTTTAAAACTAGAACAAATATTTGTTTCTTCTTTTTTGAGGGTTATGTGTTTTCCTACATGTACTTCAGATCATGGTGTCAATTAGGAGTGTGTTAGGTTGAGTCCACCTTTCCTTGACATTTTGTAAATTGGTGAGATCACTTCCTTACTAAAATATGGTAAATAAAACACATTGGAAAGCAGTGGAATAGAATTTTCTGACTAAATCAATTTCATAAAAGAGTGTACAAAAATACATCAACAATCTCCCTTTTAGGGTTACATCAACATACATAAACTAGGATATAGATAGAGGGAAGTCTAACTACCATAGTCTTCTCCAAGCAACAACTCTATCAACTAAGTTCATGCCAAAGGCAAGATTTTTAGGTCTTATTGTCGTGGAATATTATTGCACTAACAAACTCACTCATGGTTGAAATCCCCGAGTTCTTAACCAAAACCTTGTGCAATAATACCACCCGCAACCTAACGGGTCTTATCGTAGTTTAGTTGAGGACCAAATCCCAAGGGACAACATTTTTAAGAATCTTTTGCTAGTCGAATCTAGTTGGATCAAGACTAATATTTAAAACAAAGGTTGGTTGATTTGAGTTTAATTAAACTAAATGCAAGAAAGTAAAGATCATGTTTAAGATTGATTAAAGATTAATGATGGGGATCGCTGGGATGGTCACAGGTTTCACCGCCACTACTCATGCAAACAAATTCAATCACAAACATCCAGGTAAGATATAACTATCCAAATAGAGCTGCTGCAAAACCCCCCACACGAGCGTCAGGTTCACGTAAGGATCACCTTAGGTATCAAATGTCTCATCACCCTCCAGGTCACATACTTACGACTCCGAAGATACATATATCCAACTGAAGTTGCGGGCCCCCCTTAGCGGGCATCAGACACACAGAAGTGGCATCGTGGGCTAGATGTCTCGTCACCTCACGGATCACACACTTATGACTTCAGGGAACCCCATCCAATTTCTCATCAGGGAGTCAACCGTGTTAATCGACATTCAAATCCTACATATAGAAGTTCTCACATCATAGGAAATCTACAAGATAAATGCAAGCAAGTGATCAATCCACAAGCACACATTGACGATTAACAACGAAATGAAAAGTTATACTCATGCCATGGAATGTTTAGTATTTGACCATGTAAGCTTGGGCACCGGGGCTAGTCCCCGCACCCCATCAAAAGAAAACTACTCACTCATGGTGAGAGAAATAAGAAAAACAAAAGAGAGAGAAGATTCTGCCATGGAATGTTTAGTATTTGACCATGTAAGCTTGGGCACCGGGGCTAGTCCCCGCACCCCATCAAAAGAAAACTACTCACTCATGGTGAGAGAAATAAGAAAAACAAAAGAGAGAGAAGATTCTGCCATGAGCGTGGTGAAGAAGATGATCGCAGCTCGGTGGACAAACTGTCTTCTACACAATGTCGGGGTAGATCTGGATGACGAGGGAAGAACACCACAGTAGACGAGGTAAATATTCTCTCTCCACCTTCTCTTTCTTCTCGTAGTCCTTTATCATAGCATGATGAGCAGCATGTGGACGTGATGGCGGCATAGGCACGGTGTGGATGCAACAGATCTAGATCCGGATCTAGATCTGGATGGGGCAGCTTGCAGATCTGAGTTTCTACTTGACATCTGGGTGAACGGGGCACAAGACCACCACGGAGGCAGGCTCTTGACTGTGGGTATCGTATCCCTAGGCTCAGGGCAGACTTGTAGCCTATCTTCGTCTAGAGATGATATCTAAATGGTTGGGGGTTGTGTTCTATTTATATGCAGACTGGCACCGACTTACTTTCGCGACCTTGGTAATTTGCAGCAAGTCGCAGCTTTTGCCTCGGTCGTGGCTTTTTCCGCGGTCACGGTAAGTTGGTCCTTTGACACCACGGTCGTGATTATCTTAGCAGGTGGAATCGCGGTCGCAGGTTTCTATCTTTGCCAGCAGGTCGCGGTTCCACTTTGTAAGTTGCGGTCCTACTTTTCTTGGAGTCGCGATGTTCAACAGCTGGACCGTGGGTGCGGCGTAGATAACTTGGTCACGGTCTTCTCTTCATGGCTTATCACGATGCGGCCCTGGGCTCTTGGATGATGACAGACCGCAATCGTGGCTAAGCGCATCGCGGTCGCAGTGCCTGTGGGTAACTGGTCGAGGTCGGCTGCAACCTCAGGCTCGTCTTTTGCTCTGGTCACAGTTTTGTGTACCCGTCCTAGTCACGGTTTTAGAGGATCATGGTCGCAATCTATTGGATCGCGGTCTGTTGGTCGTGATCCCGTGGTGGAAGGCGATGGTCGTGGGTTTCTCTACTGCTATGCCGAAGGGTGGCGGACCTACTGTGGCGTGCTGACATCGGACGGTTGTAGGTAGAAAGACCTCGACCACGAGGGAGGTACAGAAGGCGGTGGTGGTTTGATTTCGTTCGGGTGAAGGTGAGGAGGACCACGGATGTTGCTGGCTGTAGATGCTGTGAAGGAAGGCAGAGCATGGAGGTGTGGAAGGAGAGGAGTGAGGCGGGAGGGTGATGGTGGGTCGCGATAATGGAAACGAGAGTAGGTGGCCACAATTCTGAGGAGGGAGCAGAAAAAGCCGCGGTCGTGGCGTGGCGATGAGAGGAAACCGTGGGTCGAGTCTGGAGAGGAGAGACCGCGATCAGGGTAGGAGTACCCATGGACAGCTGTGGGAGATAACCGCGATCGCGGTAGTTAGTAGGGGAATCGCGGGTACTGTAGCCTTAAACAAAGGAAAAAGGGCCGCACATGAGGGAAAAGGAGGGAGGGTCTGCGTTGACCAGCCATTGATCATAGCTAAACAAAGCCCAAAATAGAGAAATGGATTAGAACTTGGGCCCGATGCCCAATTTGACTTGCAAGAATGGTGTAAGAATCTAATTAAATTCTTGAGAATTCAATTAAACCCAATTACTCGCATGATAGAAGGTGTAGCAGATAAACGCAAAAAAGCAAGGCAAAATTGGGCCAGAATGAGGCGACTGAACCCTCGATAGTATCCGTACATCAAAATACCCCGAACTTAAATGTTGCTCATCCTCGAGTAAAACAAAATCTGAAATGGTCGCCAAATGAATACTTTCGACTCGTGTGATTGCCTCATCTTCACATCACGATTGCTTCATTTCTGCTCTTGATGACTAAGCATCTCAAATTTCGGAGACCACTAAACACATCTTACCATATCTTCTCTCTTGAGTTCGTTTCCTAATATCACTTCCTCTCCACTTTTTCCAACATCAGGCATGTCTAAGAGTTTTGTAAGAGTCCAGAGACACCCGTAGAACAACAAGTGTGCACCTAATCTGACACTGGTGTTTTTAGGATAAGGGAGGCATTCATTGTGCATGTAGGTGGAAAAAGGAGTGAAGGGTGGTATGGAAGGAAGAAATAAATCTATCCTCTATTCGACTCAAGATTTTTATTATATCATTTGTAATTTCATTTATTGCAATTTTTTTTGTGCGAGTCTCTCCTCTATTCGACTCGAGATTGCATTTTGTTGTCTGCGCTTTGGCATCTTTCCTTGGTGGTATGCCCCTATTAATTTGTGAGGGGCAGGGAAGAAGCGGATATAGAAAAAGATGGTGTGCCACCCCGAACTTAGGGTTTGGCACTATTTTGGCTATTCTTATTTCTTTATGATGGATGGAGGGGTAAGAAGATGATAGCAGAAGTGTAGAAGAGAGTGTAGATCAAAATTCAACTTGATTTACAATTCAGTGCACCGAGTTGTTCTCCTTATCTTGCTCTGCTCAAATAATGGCTTGATGAGGATCCAGTGGAGATTCCATGCTATTGTTCCATTAGTCAGTTAGGAAGCACAATGTGTTTGATCCCTCTCAGTTTGACTGATACTTTCCATATTTATTGATCATGATGTTAGGATTGATAAGTTTCACACAGTGATTTCTGACCATTGGCTAGCCTCAGAACTTGTCCCCCTTGAGGCTTTGGTTCGGATAAGGAGGGTATAATGATTCAAAACTACATGGAAAAATGGGATGGCCGGCTATGTAATGGTTTTGATTGAAATAAAAGTGTCAAAACCGCATCAAGTTTCTATACAAACTACTTTGAAAACTTCAAAATTTTTGAAATTTTTTGAAAAATTTACTCAAAATTGCAACGTTGAAATCTTAAGTCTGAAATAGATAGGAGAGGGTGGAAAGTAAAGTATGTACCACCCACCCTCCACCCCAAACTTAGAAATGTGCTTGTCTTGAGCAAACTCTAAATCCGAGATGGAGGGGAAAATTTGTGTCTGTTGGTCCACCAGATGTGGTTGCATTCCTTTCGACGACGCGCCCTCCATTTGAAATCTCAAAATGAAAATTATTAGAACTTAGGACTGCATCTTGGGATGCATTGTCTACCAGGTGCAAAATTTCCTAAAAAGTAAAAACAAAATTAAGGAAAAGTTCTAATTTGGAATTAAAGGTAAAATCAAAATTATTGATCGGGTTGCCTCCTGACAAGCGCCTTTGTTTTACATCGATGGCTCGATGTGATCTCTTTAGTTTTCTGGTAGATATGTTGGTTTGGATAGATTCATCAATTCATCAGTGCTAGTGTCAGCTGTGGTGAAATATCTCTTCAAGTGTTGGCCATTCGCCACAAAATCGCCCGACTTCTCACTCCATACAGTAAAAGCACCATGTGGATAGATACTCTTGACAATGCATGGCCCAGACCATCGAGATCGGAGTTTCCCAGGGAATAATTTTAGTCTCGAGTTAAATAGGAGATCTGGGTCTCCTACTTTAATGTCTTTCTTTTTTAGATGACCGTCGTGCCATAACTTTGTGCGTTCTTTATATATTTTGGCATTCTCATAAGCTGTCATCCTGAGTTCATCCAGCTCCTAAAGTTGCAGAATCCTATCTTCGCCAGCTTTCTTAATGTCAAAAGGCAACTGTTTTATTGCCCACCATGCTTTATGTTCTAGTTCCAAGGGTAAGTGACATGATTTTCCATAGATGAGTCTGAAGGGTGTTGTTCCAAGAGGGGTTTTGAACGCAGTTCAGTAGGCCCATAAAACATCATTGATTTTCACTGACCAATCCTTTCGGTTGCGTCCTACTGTCTTTTCCAGGATATCTTTGAGTTGACAGTTCGAAACCTCTACCTTCCCACTTGTTTGTTGGTGGTAGGGGGAGGCTACCTTGTGCGTAACACCAAATTTCCTAAACAATGCTTCAAAGCTTCTTTCCAAAAAATGAGAACATCCGTCGGATATCACTGTGCGTGGGACTCCAAAACAGGGAAATATAATATCTTTGAACATTTTAATGATGGGTTTTGAATCGCTAGTAACTGTTGGTATTGCCTCTACCCATTTGGAGACATAATCAACCGCAACTAGGATGTAGGAAAATCCATGTGAGGATGGGAATGGACCCATGTAGTCCACTCCCCAAACATCAAAAATCTCAACTTCTTGCCATAGCTTAAGTGGCAACTCATCTCTTTTCATTATGTTACCCGTCCTTTGACACTTGTCTCATGACAAAACAAAGTTATAGGCATCTCTGGATATGGTTGGCCAAAAGAAACCACATTGCAAAACCTTCAAAACTGTTTTCTTAGAACTCATATGACCTCCAACTGGGCCTGAGTGGCATTGTTCTAAAACAAGATGAGCTTCTTCCACAGCTATACAACATCTGTAGAGACCATCGACACAGAGCTTAAAGAGGTGTGGCTCATCCCAGTGATATTGTCTCACATCATGTATGAATTTCTTCAATGCATTGTTGGTACATTCAGGGTGGATGACGCCAACGACAAGGTAGTTCACGTAGTCCGAGTACCAAGGGGTAGCTTCTGAGACTTTCATGAGATGGTCATTTGGAAGAGAGTCATTAATTGGGATCTTCTCAGTTTCTAGAGTGTGGATACGGCTTAAGTGGTCTGCTACAACATTTTTTGTTCCTCTCTTGTCTCTAATCTCAAGATCAAATTCTTGCAATAAGAGAATCCATCTTATTAGCCTTGGTTTTGCATCTTTCTTTTTTAGGAGGTAACGGATATCAGTATGATCTGTGTAGACAATGACCTTCGAACCAATGAGGTAGGACCTAAACTTATCAAAGGCATATATGAGTGCCAAGAGTGTCGTCTCAGTAGTTGCATAGTTCCTCTGAGCTTCGTCAACGGTCTTCGATGCATAATAGATGACATGATGTTTGTTTCTCTATACATTTGCCCAGAACGACACCCACCACGTAATCACTGACATCACACATAATTTCAAATGGGTGATCCCAATATGGGGCTCAAATGATGGGTGTTGTTGTAAGGGCAAGCTTTAGATTATTGAAACTCTTGATACATTCTTCATCAAAATAGAAGTCAGCGTCCTTCAACAACAAGTTTGTCATGGGCTTGGTTATCTTGGAGAAATCCTTGATAAACCTTCTGTAGAAGCCCGCATGACCAAGGAATGTGCGGAATTCTCTTACATTGGTTGGGATAACGAGTTTAGAAATTACATCAATCTTTGCTTTGTGTACTTCAATTCCTCGATTGCTGACCCTATGGCCAAGGACAATGCCTTCTTTTACCCTAAAGGGACACTTCTCCCAATTCAGCACTAGATGTGCTTCTTCACATCATTTGAGGATGAGGGAGAGGTGCTTGAGGCACGAATCATATGAATCCCCTTATATAGAGAAATCATCCATAAAAACTTCCATAATGGTTTCGGTTAAACTAGCAAATATGGCTGCCATGCAACGTTGGAAGGTTGCAGGCGCATTGTAGAGCCCGAATGGCATCCTTCTAAAGGCGTATGTTCCAAAGGGGCAAGTAAAAGTAGTTTTCTCTTGGTCATCTGGACGTATAGGAATTTGATAAAATCCATAGTAACCATCGAGATAGTAAAAATATTCTTAGTGAGCTAATCGCTCTAAGACTTGATCTAGGAAAGGCATCAGGAAATGATCCTTGTGTGTGGCCTTATTCAACTTCCTGTACTCAATGCACATCCTCCACCCGGTTACTGTTCGAGTAGGGATGAGTTCATTATCTTCATTTCGTATCACAGTAGTGTCACATTTCTTTGAAACAACATGTACAAGACTCACCCAAGGTGAGTCAGATATCAGATAGATGATTCCGGTAGTGAGCAAATTGATGACTTCACAACGGACTACTTCCTTCATATTAGGATTCAACTTCCATTGATGCTCAACAGTCGGCTTGTGGTCTTCCACCATAGGGATTTTGTGCATGCAAAGCGCTTGGCTGACCCCGGTGAGATCACTCATCTTGTATCTGTTAGCTTTCTTTCTTTTCTTTAATTCTTTCAGGATTTTATCTTCTTGTTCAGTCATTAGATCGGAATTTATTAAAACTGGACAAACCTTGAGATCATCCAAAAACACGTACTTCAGTCCCTTGGGCAGGGGCTTCATTTCAGGGGCTTCTGGCTTCTCACATGGCTCTTCAGTTACATTCACAACTTTGAGTTCCTCAAACCTAGCTTCAGGATCTTCTTCTACAGAGTCGAGGTGAAGGATACAATCCTTAACTTGTTCGCTGATGGAATTATCAGTAGATGGGTTTGTTAGAGCCACTTCTAAAGGATCGTCTTGTTCATAATCCTCTTGTGTGAGGAGCGAAATTTGCTCAATGCAATCAATCAAATAGACTTCTTCCTGCATGCTCGGTCTTCGCATGGCTTCAAAAAATTATGAACTCGAGGGTTTCTTTACCTAGTCTGAGCAGCAAGGTCCCTGCTTCAACATCAATTAAAGCTCTTGCAGTGGTGAGGAACGGACGACCAAAGATAAGAGGGTATCTGGCATCTTCCTTTATGTCCATGATGACAAAGTCACATGGGACATACGAGTCTTTTCCAACCTTGACAGGGACAACTTCAATGATTCCCAAGGGAAGAGTCATAGAGTTATCTGCAAGTTGTATGGTCATTCCAGTTGGGAGAAATTCTACAAACCTTAGACTCTTGCAAAGGCTAAGTGGCATGGTAGAGATGCTAGCACCGAGATCGGCCAATCCCTTCTTACATGAAGAGTCAGCGATATGGCATGAAATCCCAAAGGATCTCAGATCTTTCTGTTTCTTGGGCATCTTGCTCTGGATGATATCAGAAGTGTTTGTTGCTAGCTTAATTGTCTCGTATTATTCAGTTATATACTTCCTTGTGAGGAGAGACTTTAAGTACTTAGTCCAGGCTGGTATCTCGGCCAACACATCTAGAAAGGGTATATTAACATGAAGCTTCTTCATAGCTTCCTTGAACTTGTTGAATTGAGTATCGAGCTTTGTCTGCTTCAAACAAGTTGGGAAAGGAGGACGAGGCTTGTACACTGGCACATCTGGCTCTGATGTTCCTTTTTCTGCTACAGTTGATTTTTTAGAACCTTCCTTGTTCATCTTATCATCAGTCGCTGGCTCTTTTGGTTGAGACTCAGATGTTGTAGAGTCTTGGACAGCCTCAGAGTCATCCTCATCTGTAATAACCATAGGTGCCTTGATAGGAGGATCATAACGGTCTTTTCCAGACCTGGTGGTGACAACCTTCAATTACTCTGTGTGCTTAGGATTGTTCTCTAGTTGGCCAACAAAGGCTCCAACAGGTGGCTTCATGCTAGTTGCAAGTTGAGTTAGTTGAGATTCAATAGCCTTTTGATGGGCTTGCTGGTTAGCTATCATAGTCTGATGCGACTGTAGCATCTTCTCAATAGCTGACAATTTGTCATCAGGAGAGATGGGACCGACTTGTTGCCCTTGTTGTTGCTGTTGATAGGGGACTTGATTGGGGTTATGGAACTGAGAATTGTTCTGATAATTGTTGTAGTTTCTATTCTGGTAGTTTTCTCTAAAGTTTCCTTGATTCTCAAAATTTGGTTGTTGGTTATATTGGAATCCTGGCGGGCCTCACTGTTGAATATTTGAACCAAGTTGTCGTGAGTTTTCCACTCCAGAAGGATGTCCATATTGAAAACCTAGATGGTTCCTATTCTGATTCGGATTATAGTACCCCTAACCAGGGATGGTGTTGACAACATTCAAATTTTCCATTTGACCATTATCTCCTTGGGCACAAGTATTGCCCAGAACAACATCATAGAGAATGTTACAGGCTAGAGTAGAATGATCAGTGCCTTTACATGCTTCACAGAATAGTGAAGCTGACTTGATCTGTTCTTGTGGTTGTGGGGAGTGAGTGTCTTCTTTCATAAGCTGTGAGAGACGATTCTAGATGGTCTTGCTTGGCAACTCGGAGCTTGAGAGATTCAGTGATAGACTTGTACTCGGGTGTTGCTTCAGCCATAGCTACCTTCAACACTCATTTGCCTATAGGTCTACCTAAGTTGGCTTGGTTTTCAGATCCAAGGGTGACAACCATCCATGCGCTGTCATAACTCTGACACATGAAGTTTCCTCCAGATGCAGAATCCAAAAACCTCTTGATATCATCGTCCACACCTTTATAAAAGATTCCAATGAGTTGATTCTTTGGAATGCCATGATGTCGACACTTGCGTAGAAGCTCTTTGTATCTTTCCCATGCTTCAGTAAGAGATTCTCCAGGGACTTGAGTGAACTGTGTTATTCTTCCCCTAATTTCATAGGTGAGAGAAGGAGGATAAATTTTTTCTAGAAAGACATTTTGAAGTTGTTCCCAAGTGGTGATGGGTTCACATTGCAAAGAGTTATACCAACTCATAGCTCTACCGGCAAGAGAGTATTTAAAGAGACGGAGTCTGATGGAATCATCTGTAACTCCATTTTGTTTTGTCATAGCACATAGATCTATGAACATCAGAAGATGTTCTTGACTATCTTCTCCTTGCTTACCATAAAAGGGCTATTCTAAAGCAAGGTGATCCAATGTGCCTGTATCTCAAAATTAGGAGCATTGATGGGAGGAGGTTGAACTGGGTGATGAATGTCAGTAGCTTTAGGGATCGAGAATTCTCTAAGGTCCTTTTGTAACTCAGCTTGTAGAGCTGCTTCTTGGGCTGCTTGGATTTCCTCTTGAACAGCAGCTCGGGCTTCTTGCATAAGCATGTCTCTTTGCGCATTAAGGGCTTGAGCTACCCTTCTGGCAATTTCCTCCTCTTATGCCATCCTTGCTTGGTTCTCTCTGTACTTTTGATGAAAGCTTCTGTCTATCTTAGGGTCAAAGCTATCAGAGAGTCCGAGAATGTCCGAGTGGTGCATACACTAGACTTTGTGGGTACCTAGGATGGAAAGATGTTTTGCTAGTAAGATGGACGGAGTAGAACCGAATTCAAATATTTATGATTGATAGTATCAAAATTAAAAGAAAATCCTAGATTAGTCTCAAAAGAACTAGATTTAACTAGATAATTTTGTTGTCCCCGGCAACGGTGTCAGAATGTTTCATGGAATATTATCGCACTAACAAACTCACTCAGGGTTGAAATCCCTGAGTTCTTAACCAAAACCTTGTGCAATAATACCACCCACATGTAGATGTGTCTTATCGTAGTATAGTTGAGGATCGAATCCCAAGGGATAATGTTTTTAAGAATCTTTTACTAGTCGAATCTAGTTGGATCAAGACTAATATTGAGAACAAAGACTGGTTAATTTGAGTTTAATTAAACTAAATGCAAGAAATTAAACATCAGGATTAATATTGATTAAATATTAATGATGGGGATCGTTGGGATGGTCCGAGTTTCACCACCACTACTCATGCAAACACATTCAATCACAAACATCTAGGCAAGATTTAACTATCCAAATAGATCTGCTACAAAACCCCCCATACGGGTGTCAGGTTTGCGTAAGAATCACCTTAGGTATCAGATGTCTCGTCACCCTCTAGATCACATACTTATGGCTCCTATGATACAGATATCCAACTAAAGCTGCGGGCCCCCCTTAGCAGGCGTCAGGCACACAGAAGCGTCACCGTGGGCTAGATGTCTCATCACCTCACGGATCACATACTTACGACTTTAGGGAATCCCATCCAATTTCTCATTAGGGAGTCAGTCGCGTTAATCGACATTCAAATCCTACGTATAGAAGTTCTCACAACATAGGAAACAAACAAGATAAATGCAAGCAGATGATCAATCCACAAGCACACATCGACGATTAACAACGAAATAAAAAGTTATATTCATGCCATGGAAAGTTTAGTATTTGACCATGTAAGATTGGGCAATGGGGCTAGTCCCCGCACCCCAGCAAAAGGAAACTACTCACTCATGGTGAGAGAAACAAGAAAAATAAGAGAGAGAGAAGATTCTGCCAAGAGCGTCGTGAAGAAGATGATCGCCGCTCGGTGGAGAAACAATCTTCTACACAATGCCGGGGCAGATATGGATAAGGAGGGAAGAACACCACGGTAGATGGGGTAGATCTTCTCTCTCCACCTTCTCTTTCTTCTTGTCGTCCTTGCTCGTAGAAGGAGGAGAAGCTTGTGGACGTGATGGCGGCGTAGGCACGACGTGGATGCAACAGATCTAGATCTGGATCTAGATCTGGACGGGGCGGCTTGCAGATCTGAGTTTCTACTTCAGATCTGGATGGACGGGGCACAAGACCACCACAGAGGCAGGCTCTTGGCTGTTGGGATCGTCTCCCTAGGTTCATGGAAGACTTGCAACCTATCAGCGTCTGGAGATGATATCTAAATGGCTGGGGGTCGTGTTCTATTGATAGGCAGGCTGGCACCGACTTACTTTCGTGACCTTTGTAATTTGCAGCAGGTCGCGGCTTTTTTCATGGTCGTAGCTTTTGACGCGGTCGCGATAAGTTGGTCCTTTGATGCCACGGTCACGATTATCTTGGCAGGTGGAATCGCGGTCGCGGGTTTCTATCTTTGCCAGCAGGTCGCTGTTCCGTTTTGCAAGTCACGATCCTACTTTTCTAGGAGTCGTGATGTTCAGCAGCTGGACCATTGGCGCGGTGTCGATAACTTGGTCACGATCTTCTCTTCATGGCTTATCACGGTGCGACCCTAGGCTCTTGGATGCTGACAGACCGCGGTCGCGGTGTCTGTGGGTAACTGGTCAAGGTCGGCTGTAACCGTAGGCTCGTCTTTTGCTCTGGTCGTGGTTTTGTGTACCCGTCCTAGTCACGGTTTTAAAGGATCACAGTCCTGATCTATTGGATCGCAGTCTGTTGGTCGTGATCCTGTAGAGGAAGGCGATGGTCGCGTGTTTCTCTGCTGCTGTGATGAAGGGTGGCAGACCTACTGCGGAGTGCTGACATCAGACGGTTGTAGGTAGAAAGACCTCGACCACGAGGGAGGTACAGAAGGTGAAAGTGGTTTGCTTCCGTTCGGGTGAAGGTGATGAGGACTGCAGATGTTGCTGGTTGTTGATGTTGTGAAGGAAGGCAACATGTGGAGGTGTGGAAGGAGAGGAGCGAGGCGGGAGGGTGATGGCGGGTCGCGATGATGGAAACGGGAGCAGGCGGCCGTGATTCTAAGGAGGGAGCAGAAGAAGCCGCGGTCACAGCGTTGGGATGAGAGGAAATCGTGGGTCGAGTCTGGCGAGGAGAGACCGCGATTTGGGCAGGAGTGCCCACAGACAGCTGTGGGAGATAACCGCGATCGCGGTAGTTAGTAGGGGAATCGCGGGTACTGTAGCCTTAAACAAAGGAAAAAGGCCACGTGTGAGGGAAAAGGAGGGAGGGTCTACGTTGACCAGCCATTGACCATAGCTAAACAAAGCCCAAAATATAGAAATGGATTAGAACTTGGGCCCGATGCCCAATTTGACCTGCAAGAATGGTGTAAAAATCCAATTAAATCCGTGATAATTCAATTAAACCCAATTACTCGCATGACAGAAGGTATAGCAGATAAACGTGAAAAAGCAAGTCAAAACTGGGCCAGAATGAGGCGACCGAACCCTCGATAATATGTGTACATCACTTATCCATCAACTTGCTCATCACCTGGGTGGCTGGGAAGGCACCCGAAAAAAGGGAAAGGGAAAACAAGTATGTGCCACAAAACTATTCTAGGATAACAAGATAAGTGAAATATGAAAAATTAGGCTAGCGTTCATCATAAGATGAAAATAATAAGAGAATGAGGCCATATATAAAAGAAGCTTTAAATAGAAACTTGCCATAAACAAAGTATAATAAAAGAATTGCATGCATGATTAATATTGACTACCTAAACTATGTAGGTCCAAGGCACCTACCAGACCTTCAACCAAAGGGGGAGGGGAGAGTTACACATTCCCTATCACCTACACATATTTCATGTGTGCGGGAGAATAAAACGTTCCCCAGGGGAGAAATAACACATTCCCCAACTATGGGTGGTTGTACATAAGTACCGCTACTATAGCTAGTTAGTCTAATAAAATCATCATGCTACAATCAATGGCAAGTTATTGCATCAATAAAATAGAACATGGAAGAGGGGTACCAAGACCCAAGAATAATATTCTGAAACCCATTATGAGGCCGAAATAGCAAAAGAATCATTAGTACAAGATATAGGGTTAAAAAAACCTCATTGTGGAAAAAGTAGGACAAGGAACAAATATTCCCAACTTAAGGTGTAAATGCACATACCTTATTCTTTAGAGTCCTGGAAACCACCTTTCACAACTTTTAAACGAGATTAGATTCCACTTGTCCTGTTCTCATAACCATGTTCATGTATTAGTATTGTATGCATTCGTTAAGAACTCAAACCCTAAAGTTGTCTTTTCAAAAAACTATCGATTTAGGTCTCAAAACATCATCATTGTTTAGGGTTTTCTTATCAAAATAACATATAATGTGATGCATTTTGAAGATATTAACTTTTAGGGTTATTTTTGGTGATTTTTATTTAATTTAAACCCCCTCAAAAATAATTTTTTGAAAAACTCAAAATCAAGCATCGAAAGTATTTTTAATAGAAAGATTACATTTTTTGGATTCCAAATCATATTTTACATTTAATTTTGGATCAACGAATAAAAATATATTAATTATTGAATCTCGACCGATCATGAGACGCCACGTAGGCAAGTCGTTTGAATCAGAGAGGGCGAGAGAGGGTGATGGTGGGGTGGGGCCCACTGCTTAGCCCAACCACCGTGGGCCAAGTCAGTGACCCACTCCCTACTGGAAACTGTGAACCCGCTCGGTCACGACAAGTCAAGGTTGGTCAAAGGCCGGACAAACAAAAGCAATAGACGGACGTACCCCCATGCATGACTGAGAAGAAAAGCAAGAAAAGCGGAGGGTAAAAACATCATTTGACAGGGGATTGTCTTCCCCAACTCACCTGTGTGACATGGATAATTAGCCAAGCATCGATTTTGGGCAAATCTGTGTTTGTTAACCAAATTCAAAGTTTACGTATGCAATAGGAAGCTTGAACAAAACCGCACATGTTGGTGTCTTCAAGTCGATTAGAGATGAAGTGAGGAGGAAGCAACATCCACTGCAACATCAGTGGCTTTGACGGCTCGACGGAGGCCAAAACAACGGCAAAACTTGTGATTAGAAGATGGGTTGAGTTGAAAACGAGGGGGGAAGCTCGTGGTAGTGATATTTATAGATGAGGAGAAGTATATTAGGATTTTCATACTTGGGGTGAGGGAGATGTGTCAGGAGAATTGGGGATTCTCTGGATTATCATAAAAATACCAAAAACTTAGGATAAATTGAAGCCGAATCTGATAAGGAGTCCAACAAACCGAAAATTTCATAATTTCATTGACTGATGAGAGAGATATCACAAATTGAAAATTTGCAAAAGTCTATTTATGTTAACCATGTCGATCCAAGGTAGGAGACGACCTCGGACCATGCAATCAATGGACACGGGTCCATGGGGCACTCCTAACTGTTAGATCACATGCTAGATTTTTTTTTTTTTGAAAATAACTCGACATCATTAAGAAAAGGCCATACGACATCTACAAGATAAAGATCTCTCACCAACTAACCACGCAGCGACTCCTTTTGTGGAAAGACATAGCACAAGACTCAGATTGGGATACGATAGGTACATTTCTGCATCGTCCACCTCTGGTTGTGGCTGTCTAAAACAGCTATCTGGGATGGAATTCATCAATCTACAAGAGCCTGTGAGTCTATCGGGAAAGGAGTTTGCGTAGCTGCCAACAGAGGTCACTATCTCATCCATGCTAGAAGCCACCGAACACTTAGAGAGCTCGACCCAAACCACAGCAAGCAAAAAGAGCATCTTGCTGTTAACAACATAAACCAAAAAAACACCAAGAAAAAAACAAAAGTTGAGGCCAATCAAGAAGTTGCTTAAGCTCACAGAACGCTCACACAGGCAATTACTCAAACAGCTTGGGTGTAAAACCCCGGATATCTGGGAAGGGGGCAAAAAGCTCCATTTGTGCATACTCAGAGGAGAAAGGGCCTGCGAGGATTGAAGGTGGGAGGTAGAAAGCTCCGGATAACCCCACCACCACTCCCAAGCACCCCTGCGAGCAGGGAACGAGAGCATCCTCTCAAAGCATGTAACCCGGTTTCTCTCCCTCTGCCGGTGCATCAAGGAGTCACACAGCCTCGCCGTCCATCCATAGGAGCACCCAAAGCCGCGACCTGCAACCAGACCCAGACAGAAAGAGAGGGACTCGACCTGTAGCCCGCCGCCATCTAAAGCTCGCCACCACCCGTCGCCATCCTCCAGGATCCGGGCCACCATCCGGGACGAGGCCACCGGGGCACCTGCTCGCGAGCAGGAAAAACAGTCGCCGCAGAGCAAGGAGAAGCAGCAAACCGCAGGAGATGGCTCGCAAACAGAGAGCAGTAGACCTTGGTCGATCGTGAGGGAGATGAGGACGATCCCAGGGGGAGAGGGTTCCAGCCTGAGAGAGCGCCCGCCGCCTCCCCCCCGAGCAGGAAGCACCGCCGCCGGGGTCTACAGAATCGCCAGAGCGATCACGAACCCTAGCACTGCGTGACGATAACACCTTTTCTTAGATCACATGCTAGATACGATTATGTGTGACATCTGATTTCCATTTGTATTAGAATTCGACCAAAGTGAATAAGCATTAATTAATGATTTTCTCTCTCCTTTATTGGAGACCTAAACGAAGTCCAAATCTAATAAAACTTGACACCCTAATTAATTTTGATGTTTAGAATCCAAATATAGAATTAGTTTTTCCTTTTAGGGACTTTTAATAGGTTAAATAATTAAAATGTCATTTTCTCTTTCCTCCTTCATTAGTGGTGGTAAGATGCCTCAAATTTCGTGCAACTTCACCCATAAGCGTCTCTAAATGACTTTAACATGACTATGCCATTAATTTTACAAGTGTGGATTATTTATTTATTTATTTAAAACATAGAAGATTCTACACACTCTCTCTTCTAATTTTACTCATTATCTAAACATTATCCAAATTAGTTGCAAATTTTCCCAAAGGCTTATTTCTATGTTTAGATAACAATTTTGGAGTTAGTTTTCCAATTTGAGGACATTAGATATTTTATTTCACTTAATTGGCTTATTTCCTATTTTCTTTTAATAAAGACATCAATATATGCATTTATCTTGCAAATTAGGTGATACTTGGCCCTTAAGTATCTTTTAGATCAAGAAAATGAGATTTAGTACCAAACTATCTTTGTAGGTTTCCATTTATGATTTTCAGAACAATATATTCCTCATTATCCTCTTTTATCCAATATATTCCATATTATCTCCAATTATTACATTTATCATCTCCTTTATATATATTTTTGGATTTCTTTTCTTTTTCATATTCTAAAAATTACTAGAAAGTTATATGACGAAATATTTTATTATATTTATTAATTAAATGGACATTTTACATATTAAACCCATTAGCAAGCTTTCATAGAGGTATTTGTCCATAAACCCAAATATTGGTAGAAATGGTGAACATATGTTCACTAGACCATCATATTCTCCACAAATTAAATAGAAAGGCCAAAGTGGATATAAATGAAAGGAAAAGATGGAAAAGAGGACCAAAAAGGCAAAAATACAAGAATTCAGTATGTTACATCACTCCACCCTTTAAAGAGGATTTCGTCCCCAAATATACTTGCAATTAGGGAAGGGTGAGTGTGCAACCTCACAACACAAAACTTCAACCATACAAATTCCACCAAAACTTATACACCAACTACACCTAAGGGTTCAGAAACTTCACATACAGCTCAACATAGGTTGGGTTCTCAAGGATCACATAAGGTTCCACTATTAAGATTTCTTTTATGGGATTTAACATTATTATCATTTTTGGCTCATTAGCATTATATTAATTATGGTACCAAATTGTCATCATTATTTTAATTATGTCATGTCATATTCACTTTATTGCACAAAAAGGGTTATATTTCACTATCATCCATGTGACATTATATGTATACATATGTATATTTCTCATTTACCTTACTAAGAATTTTAGCATAATCAGGGGTTACTCAGTTATCTCAATATTCGATATTATATTTTATCACTATCATTAATATTTTGAGCTTGGATTTCATCATTATTTTATTATCACCGTATTAATTTTCAACAAATTATTTTAAATGAAATAAGACATTCTATCCAATTTGTGGTTAAGCATACAATTATTCCAATTAATGTCACATTAGTCACTTATATTCATATTAAATGTTGTCACAATGTCACATTATCTTTATTGCTCACATTAATGTCATCATTAATCATTCCTCATATTTATTGATTTCAATTATTGATTTTTCACATTTATGTTAATGCAATCACTTCATATTCATATTGGATCCATTACATGTATTCTAACTATCAAGGTGGGACATATTACATATTAATGAATCAATTCATATTAGTTGACTAATTACGTGTGTATTATATAACAAGGTATTGATGACTTGATTAATATGTGATTAGATGATTATATATATATATATACATATATACATATATATATATATATATATATCATTTATGTGTATCAAGGTATGTTAATTGATTATGGCACTTAACATGATTAATGTATCATGAAAGGCATTAAGGTTGTATTTATTAAAGTTAGGTTATTGCAACTAGGGTTTTCATGTCAACATGACCATTATATTTCATTATAGCATGCATTAGATTACAATTATCTTGCATAGCATCAGGGTTTATAGGTTCATTACATGATCCACATCTTACATCTTGACAATTAGCATTATATTCATATTATGTGCATTAGATATTCATTAGGATTCAAGCATATGAATTATTCATTAGGTGACCAGTACATGTTCATTAATATATAAACAAGCACGTTAGAGTTACCACTACTACATGTTTGGTCACGACAATATATCCAAGCATACTATCCTCCTATTCATGGAGTTAGGGTTTCTAAATATAGATAGATATTGAGATGTCACAGGGTTCCATTGCCCTAAAGAGGATTTTTTCCTCAAAATATAACCATCCAACATCATTAAACTAACTATACTCCACCCCTTAAAGGGTTCTACCTATCAAGTCAAACTACACTAGGGTTAAAGATGAGTCTACTACACCATGTACAAGATCTATCACACTTCCATTGTGCACTGTGGTAGCTCACTTAACCCCAAACTTCAAAGTCTAGCTTCTATGGACATTAGGAAACTATATTGGTATTCATCCTCAAACAAGTCATAAGGTCATCATATTAGGGTTGTAGGAGAAACCAACATACATGTGAAACTTAGGTCAACCTATTAAGATTCCCAAAGATATACAACATAGATGTATAAGGCCACTAGGCCAGGCTGGTATCATATGGGCATGGGAGTCCTCATAAACCAAGCTAGTAGTGCGGAGGAAAATATTACTAGCCGCCGAAACCCTGATCCTTTCTAGACACCTTCGCTTCAACTTCATGCCCTAATAGTTGCATAAAGGCAAACCTAGGTAACATAAAGTTATACATATTTTAATTATAACCATATTATAGTTTTATTCACCAAGAATCTAAGGTGAAACTATAGGGTCCTAAATCAACCTATCATCAACACAGATCAAATGTAGGGCAAAAATATAACTTAAGGGAAACTATGGAAATCTAGATTTCTAACTAAGGAGGCAAAACTTAAATATTCAGATTCTGACTACCATGGGCTCCGATACCATGTTGTAAAGAGGTGAGATCACCTCCTTACTAAAATATGGTAAAAAAAACACATTGGAAAGCGGCGGAATACAAATTTATGACTAAATCAATTTCATAAAAGATTGCACAAAAATACATCAACAATCTCCCTTTTAGGGTTACATCAACATACATAAACTAGGATCTAGATAGAGGGAAGTCTAACTACCACATTTATCTCCAAGCAACAACTCCATCAACTAAGTCCATGCCAAAGCTAAGATCTTAAGGTCTTATCCATCAACTTGCTCATCACCTGGGTGGTTGGGAAGGCACCCAGCAAAAGGGAAAGGAAAAATAAGTATGTGTCAAAAAACTATTCTAGGAAAACAAGATAAGAAAAATATGTAAAAATAGGCTAGCATTCATCATAAGATGAAGATAATAAGAGAATGAGGCCATATATAAAAGAATCTTTCAATAGATGCTTGCCATAAATAAAGTATAATAAAAGAATTGCATGCATGATTAATATTGACTACCTAAACTATGTAGGGTTGAGGCACCTAGCGGACCTTCAACCAAAGGGTGAGGGGAGAGTTACACATTGCCAATCACCTACACATATTTCATGTGTGGGGGAGAATAAAATGTTCCCCAGGGGAGAAATAACACATTCCCCAACTATGGGTGGTTGTACATAAGTACCACTACTATAACTAGTTAGTCTAATAAAATCATCATGCTAGAATTAATGACAAGTTAGAGCATCAATCAAATTGAACATGGAAGAGGGTTACCAAGACCCAAGAACAATATTCCAAAACCCATTATGAGGCAGGTATAGAAAAAGAATCATGAGCACATGATATAGGGTTCAAATAAACCTCATTGTGAAAAAAGTAGGACAAGGCACAAATATTCCCAACTTAAGGTGTAAATGCACATACCTTATTCTTTAGAGTCCTAGAAACCACTTTTTACAACCCACTTGTCCTATTATCATAACCATGTTCATGTATCAGTATTACATGCATTCATTAAGAACTCAAACCCTAAAGTTGTCAAATTTTTCTACAAACCATCATTTTCTGTTTCAAAAACATCATCATTGTCTAATTTATGGTTTTCTGATCAAAATAACATATAATTTGATGTATTTTGATGATATTAACTGTTAGGGTTATTTTTGGTGATTTTTATTTAATTTAAATCACTTCAAAAATACTTTTTTGAAAAGATTAGAATCAAGCATCAAAAGTGTTTTTAGTAGAAAGATTAAGTTTTTCTGATTCCAAATCATATTTTACATTTAATTTTGGATCAACGAATAAAAAGATATTAATGATTGAATCTCGACCAATCAGGAGATGCCATGTAGGCAAGTTGTTTGAATCAGAGAGGGTGAGAGAGGGTGATGGTGGGGTCAGGCCTACTGCTTGGCCCAATCACTGTGGGCCAAGTCAGTGACCCACTCCCTACTGGAAACCGCAAACCTGCTCGGTCAAGGTCGGCCAAGGCTTGTCAAAGGCCGGACAAACAAAAGCAAAAGACGGACGTACCCCCACGTGCGTTAGAAAAGAAAACCAAGAAAAGAGGAGGGTAAAATGTCATTTGACATGGGGTTGACTTCGCCAACTCACTCGTGTGATATGGCTGATAAGACAAGCACCAATTTTGGGCAAATCCACATTTGTTAACCAAATTCAAAGTTTAGGTATGCAAAAGGAAGCTTAGACAAAACCACCTTTGTTGGTGTCTTAAATTCAATTGGAAATGAAGTGAGGAGGGAGCAACATCCATCGCAACACCATCAACTTTGACGGCTCGACGGAGGCTAAAATAGTGGCAAAACTTGGGATTGGAAGTTGGGTTGAGTTGAAAATGAGGGGAGAAGCTCAGGTAGCGATATTTATAGATGAGGAGAAGTAGATTAGGGTTTTCATACTTGGGGTGAGAGAGAAGTTTTGAGAGAATTGAGGATTCTCCAAATAATTGTGAAAATACCAAAAACTTAGGATAAATAGAAGTAGAATCCAATGAGGAGTCCAACAAAACAAAAATTTCAGAATTTCATTTACTGATGAACGAGATATCGCAAATTTAAAAATCGTGAAAGTCTATTTCTATTAACCAAGTCGATCTGAGGTAGGAGATGACCATGAACCATCCGATCACTAGACATGGGTCCATGGGGCACTCCTAGCTGTCAGATTGCGCGCTAGATACAGTTATTGTGTGACATCTGATTTCCATTTGTATTAGAATTCGACCAAAGTGAATAAGCTTTAATTAATTATTTTCTCTCTCCTTGATTTGAGGCCCAAATGAAGTCCAAATATAATAATACTTGACATCCTGACTAATTGTGATGTTTAGAATCCAAATATGGAATTAGTTTTCCCTTTTGGGGACTGTTAATAGGTTAAATAATTAAAATGTCATTTTCTCTTTCCTCCTTCATTAGTGGTGGTAAGATGCCACAAATTTTGTGAAACTTCACCCATCAGTCTCTCTAAGTGACTTGAACACGATTGTGTCATTAATTTCACAAGTTGGGATTATTTATTTACTTATTTAATATATAGAAGATTCTACATACTTTCTCTCTCCTAATTTTACTCATTATCCAAGATTATCAAAATTAGTTGCAAATTTGCCCAAGGGCTTATTTCTTTGTTTAGATAATGAATTTGGAGTTATTTTTCCAATTTGTGGACATTATATATTTTATTTCACTTAATTGTCTTATTTCATATTTTCTTTTAATGAAGACATCAATACATGCATTTATCTTCCAAACTAGGTGATACTTGGCCCTTAAGTTTCTTTTAGATCAAGAAAATGAGATTTAGTGCCAAATTATCTTCGTAGGTTTCCATTTATGATTTTTGGAACAATATATTCTTCATTATCCTCTTTTATCTAACATATTTCGTTTTATTCTCCTATTATTACATTTATCATCTCCTTTATATATATATTGGGATTTATTTTCTTTTTCATATTCTAAAAAGTACTAGAAAGTTCTAGGATGAAATATTTTATTATCTTTATTACTTAAGTGGACATTTTACATATTAAACCCATTACCAAGCTTTCACTGAGGTATTTGTGCATAAACCCAAATATTGGTAGAAAAGGTGAACAAATGTTCACTAGACCATCATATTCTCGACAAATTGAATAGAAAGGCCACAGAGGATATAAATGAAAGGAAAAGATGGAAAAGAGGACCAAAATGGCAAAAAGTCCAGAATTCGGTAAGTTACATGTTTCTTCTTGGATGACTAACATACATGTGCCTTGTATATTATCTCGATCTTAGGTTGACGTTAAGACATTATCACACTCGATGTATTTTTTTTAGTAGATTAGGAAGCCTGGAACTGTCATTCTTGAAATAATTATGCTAAGAGCTAGCCAGAAGACAAGAAAGTATAAGAGTTGAGTTTATGACACAATCTTACAAAATAGGATTCAAAATTCACCTTTTTAAGACTACTTGTATACCAAGCTTTTAGCAAGCATATTTGTACGCATGTACAAAAATCAAGTCACAATTGGCCAATTTGGTTGATGATATTTTGTCAGGAATTTGTCAAAGTTTGTTAAGCGAGATTGAAAGAAATTAAATTCAAAGTAGATACGTACCTTGTTCGCCTGTTTCGACCTCCCCAAACTTATCATCCACCATGTTCACAGGGTGTCAAAGAATGAGATTGATCTATAATAGGCAAATTATAGGTCATTGTGTGTGATTGACCATTCTGAAGCTAGGATCTTCATATCATATTATCCTCGAAGGTGGTGGTAGTTTTAATATTGCTTTTATCTTGCTCTTGTCCACTTACATGTATTTTAAAGAATTTTTTTTGCCCCAACACACTGCATTCCGTCACCATATAATGGTGTTTTCGCCAATTAAGCACAATATACTTCTCTTCACATCTTTGCAAGACCTTACATACATTTTCTAGGCATCCGTCAAAGTTGGGTGCATATACCTAGAAGCCGTCCATGAATACCTCAATTATGTCTTCCAGAAAATCCAAGAACATGGAGATCATGCAACTTTGTAAAGTAGCAGGTGCATTACATAATCCGAAAGGCATTCTTCTGAAGGTGTACGTCCCATAGAAACATGTGAAAGTAGTCTTTTCTTCATCATCAAGGTGGATAGGGACTTGATAAAATCAAGAATATCCATCAAGAAAATGGAAATAGGATTGTCCAGTTAGCCTTTCTAGAACTTGGTTGATGAAAGTTAGGGGGAAGTGGTCTTTTCTCGTGGCAGTATAGAGTTTGTGGTAGTCAATACACATTCTCCACCCAACAACCATTCAACTAGCTAGATCATATCCATTGCTTCCCTTCACCATAGTCATTCTACCTTTCTTAGGTACAACATGGACATACTGACACAATTATTGTCACTAATGGGTTAAATGATTTTGGAATCTCATAACTTTATTACTTTTTTCTTTATGACTTCTTTCAAAATCTAATTAAACTTTCTTAGTGGTTGAGCCAAAGGTTTAGTAGTACCCTCTAAATTGATTTTTATGCATACATAGAGATGGGTTGAGGCCTTTTATATCTTCTACAAAATAACTTATAGCTTTCCTTCACAGTTTGAGCTCCTTCGTTAGCTTTTCCTCTTGATCTTCTATTATAGAAGAGTTTATGATAACATGTTTTCTTTCATAAGCATCTAGGAATTGATACTTCATCCCTTGCGGGAGTTGCTTCAGCTCAGGTTTTGGTTTCGATGTAGCTTTTTCTTATGGTGCCGGTTCCATGGAGGCATACATCATAGTTTATAATGTACATTCTTTGACTCTGAAAACCTCCTCCTCAGGTTGATTCAAGTAGTCTAAAATCTCAACTACTTAAGGATCTGCTAGATTGGGATCTGAATTGTTTAAGGATCATATCATAGGATCTACTATCGCATTGCTTTCTTGTACATCCTCACAATATTGAGTATAGTTGTCGATAAAATAGGTTGACTCAAGCAGAGAGGGTCCTCTCAAGATGTCTGGTATGTGAAAATTGATGTGATCATTACCTTCATAGAGAGTTATGATTCCCTCCACGACATCTATCAGGGATCTCTCAATGGCGAGGAATGGTCTTCCAAATATCATGGGGCATGATGGATCTTCGATGATGTCGATCACCACTATATTACAAGGTATAAAAAACCTTTCGACGAAGATTGGGACATCCTCTACCACTCCTACTAGTTTTGTAAAGGTGTGGTCGACAAGCTGACTTCTCATACCTATCTTCACCATGTCTGTCAGTCCATGCCTATGTGCTAAAGAAAGGGCCATAAGATTGATACTTGCTCCTAGATCAGAGACTCAATTTCTTTCTACAATGTCTCCAACATTGACCGATATAGTAAGCGCTCATGGGTCTCTTTTATTTGTGGGAATGGTATCTTGAACACAAGCACTTGACATCTTGTCTAGTTGAACTGTCTCAACATGATCACCTCTCCTCCTCTTTGTAATTAGGTCTTTGAAGAACTTAGCATAGGTCGACATTTCCTCAATGACATCTAGAAACAGTTAATCTAGGTGCAGTTTCTTTACTTCCTCCATGAACTTCTCATATCTTTTCTTTAGGTGAGCCTTGATTAATTTGTAGGGTAATGGGACTCTTGGTACATAAGGAATTCTTTTTGTAAATATCTCTTTGGTGGGATCTAACTTCTTGGCCTTTGCATCTTTCTTCTCTTTGTCATTTTCTACACCCTTGTCTTCCTTCATTGAATCTTTCCTTTAATATTCCTCCTCTAACATAGTGGGTTTAGTTTTTGGAATGATATCCTTCTCTCTTTCAATGTGGATCTCTCCTTGTTGTTTTTCTACAACTTTTCCAGATCAAAAGGTTGCCATCTTTGCAATCTCTATGTTTGATGGGATCTTCCATGGAGGATTCTTCACAAGTTCTACCGGCTGGGCTAGCTATTGACCGATATGTCTTTGATGTGTTCGCATGTCTACCATCTAAGTTTGCATTGTGGTTAACACTCTTGAGTTGGTGATGGCACTTTGAGTAAGTAGGTCATTCCTCGAAGCTTGCCTTTTTGCAAATCAAACAGATGAGCAATCATATCAGGTTGGTTTTTATCCTTGGTATGGTTTTGACTTTAATTTTTTCCTTGATTTTGACAGCCTACATTTTTGGTTTGATATTGATAGTTGTCTGTATTTGACTGATAGCTAGTAGTCCGAGTATACTGCGTCACTCAACTTTTTTCTCGAATCTTGGGATCTTCTTGGACAAATTACCCAGTTGATGAGATTATGAGCAACATCTTTGTTTCCATAATTGAATCCCAGGTGATCTGGCTGTTGAAATTTGCATAAGAGACATTTTTGTGTTTCTTCTTAATTTCATCCGGCCGTCTATAGATACAGTTGTCGATTACATGGACTCCTTCACCATAAGTGACACACCTCATGACTTTCTCAATAGGTAAGTTAACATACTAGGACCAAGCTTTATCCTCCTGAGAGAAAATGAATCCTTAGTAATATATGACTTATTGAGGCACCCCCCTCTTCTTGATGGTGTCGCAGATGCTGTTGAAGGCATCAATATAATGCTAAGGATTCTCATTCTTTGAATTCCTTCAAAGAGGCTTATTCTAGATCATTGAAATGACAGTAGGTTTTAGCTTGAAATTACCTACATTGACTTGTGGGATAACGATTGGGTATCTTCACTCGTTATCTCTTATAACAGCTAATTCCCTGGGCACTTTATCTTCTTTATCATATTCCTTCTCGTTATTATTGTGATCACATTTGCAATCTTGATGATTCCTTCTATGCTTCAGTTGCGGTGATGATAGTGCTCGTGATGGTGTCACTCCTCTTCTTGTTGCTCATCACGATCATCTTCCTCACGGTGATGACCGTCTGAGTGTCATTCCTCTTGTTATTCTTTAGATTTTGGAGGTGGACGATTATGTTGGACTCTTGCATTCTGATCCTCCCCAGAAAGGCTATCGTGTCTATGAGGTGGCATGTTGTCTTGAAAGGAGGGTGAGGTGTTGACTGAATTTGTTTCCCTTCTGGCTACCCAAATAGATTGCACAACAAATTTAGAAAGATGGACGTGTAAAATGAATTATTCTAAGCAATATGGAAGTATTAGATTTAGAGTTTTTGTGTAGTTTAGCTTAATTTTAAGCTTGAGGCACGGGTGTATAGTGAGTGGACTTGTGTTCTCAAAAGTATTGTTTTCCCTGGTCCCTGAAAATGATGCCAAAAAGTTTACCATCCTAAATCACATGTCTAAAAAGGAGTTGATCTAGAGTAGTTGGACTCTTAGATTTATAACCCGACACTCAGGCCCCCTCAACTATTATACTGGATCTAATGTAGTATAATGGGGTCAAAGTAAAGTGACAAGGTTGGTAAGTGCTAGGAACTTAGGTCCTTAGACTCAAATACACCAATCGAAAAGGTAGATTAAGATGGTGTACCCTGAGGAACAAAGTCACTCCAAATAGAATAATAAAAGTGAAAGGAAAAGAAACAAAATGAGATAATAAGTTCAAATAAGAAATATGTAACCAATGTATGAATGAGAACTCGGATCGGAATTCATCTATTAAGATCTCTAACCAACATGCAATACACACACCCTTTTGTATACCCTTAGCAAGTTTACAAGCAATCATCAAAGATGTCTATTCCCTTCTCGCTCGATTTTAGGATATATATAGATCATAAGGTTGTCTCACTCGAGATGGAAACCAAACAATCACACAGAAAAACTTATGACCATAAGTTTTAGCATTCCAACATTTTCTTGCATTCATGCAACTCCATAACACTTACATAACATTAATACTACTCTTTTGAGGCATTAACAATCATACATCACAAGATGGTAGCTTATCATGCAAGTAAAGCATTAAGAATAAGAGTATGGAGATAATCCTTCTAGGGGCATATATATATTCAAAATAATGCAAGTATATACATGTTGGGAGAGCCTTAGTGGCTTCTCCCAACCCAAGAAAGGTGTTTAGCCAAACATTCTCATGACTAGCATTTTGGATTTACAAATATTCATATACATCGATAGATGTAGGAAGGAAGATACAGAGAACGAAGGGCAAGAAAGTTGAACCAGGGGACCAGGGGATACACTGATTGTGACTCAGATGATGGCCACAATCGATGGCCTAGTTCTATTGCTTGTGGACCAAAGCGATATTGTTGGTGATCTCCACTCCTTCTTCTTCCTCTTTCTATCAGAAGAGGGACTCTGGAGGTAGCCTAGGTGAGGAGGTAGAGGTCTGAGAGCAGGACTGATGGACTCTTGTTTGTCATTCCTATCAACCAGTGGCAGTGGGGATTAGTAGATGGAAGCTTCTTGCTTCAGCAACTTCAGTTTTAGTCTACAACACCATCTTGGAGGCAATGTGCATGACCCTTCTTATGTAGCTAGTCATTTCCTATTTATAAGTGTCGGCCTGGAGTCCTTTACTTATGACCCAAGCCTCCCTGGTACTCCCCTAAGAGCACATGCTCAACAATCCCAAGTATGGTACCTATCAGAACTACCACCAGGTGTCAGGAATAGGTTCTCCATCAGTTGATGAGAACAGACACAACACCGGTTGGTGGGTGAAGGGGCATCACTGATTGACCCTTGCATACATGCCATGGGCTGATGTTCATAGGGGTTCCATCGGGTGATGATAGTATGGACACCATCGGTTAATGATCACAGTCATGCCATTGATTGATCAGTGTAGATATGCCTGTGAGTGATGATAGAAGGCACGCCATCAGTTGATGGTCAGAAGTATACCATCATCTTATTCTTGTAGGGGTGTATACAAGTGATAGGTTGTCACAACCATCGATTGATGGTGTGGCAGGGTGTTGTTAGGTAACGTCTGGTGATGATTGACTAACAGCTATATAGAGACCATCAGTTGTCATCTAGTGGTGGCTCTAACTTTGATAGCTGTGCTTCCAATCCTTTGATTTCCTACAATTGACGTCTTTGTCATTGTCAAAAATAGGGTAAGGGGAGTATATGCTAGGTAGGAGGGAACTGGATGTGGATTTACCTAAATAGTGGATAAACATAGATAAAATAAGGCATATAATATCTACAAAATTTGATGTTATCAAGTGAGTGGTAGATCGGTCAACCCTAGTCGTTGACACTGATGCAACCCTATTTTAGGGCTCCATCCTGTGCCATTTTGTATTTAAGTTGCATCTAAACATGTTAGATTACAAGTATTTCTCCCCAATATGATTATCATTGCAAATACGCTTATGGATGTTCTTTGCACTATTTTTCAGGTACTTGGACCTTGCTTAGATGGATGAGGGGGAGAGAGGGACCCAAAGAAGGCCCCAAAGTCTCCCTCAACCTATCTCCAGTAGCCAAGACTCATCCCCGAGCAAAGACATCCGAAATTGACAAAGTTAGAAGAGAATTAAAGAAGCCAAGCCTCACCACGGTCGTGGCTTTATTGCCAAAGTTCAACAAGTCGCAACAGGAGAATTTATAGTTCGCCCACGACCGTGGCCACCCAGCCACGACCGTGGCCAATGAAGGCAACACGACCGTGGCCATCAGCACGGTCGTGGACAAGAGAAGAGAAAACGGCAGTGGTACCCTGCCACGGTCGTGGCTTTATTGCCTCAAGTTTACAGGTTGCTACCTCAGACAGCCACGACCGTGGCCATCTCGCCACGACCTTGGCCAAAGATGAGCAAAATGCCTGTGGCCCCTCCCCACGGTCAGCCTGACTCCTCCAAAACGGCCGTGTTACCCAACACGGCCGTGGTGCACCCTAACCCACCACGACCGTGGCACTCCGCCACGGCCGTGGCCACCACCCTACTTTGCTTTTTCACCACCGCCTTCACCCCACGACCGTGTTCACCACCCCACGGTCGTCCACCACTACCCCCACCATGGCTGTGGCACACTCACCACGACCGTGGTGACCACCTACCCTATACATTTTTCCACTGCTTTCCCATTCTACCCCCACATAACCCTAGCTCCTATATAAGCAATAGATGCTTCTAGGGCTCGAAAAAAAACACCTCTAGAGCACCCCTAGCCGCACCCTAGCAGCTCCTTTGCTTCCATTGCTCCAATCCATCCATTTCCTTGCAATCTACCCCATTTCCATCCACTTTCCACTCATTTCCACCATAGAAACCTAGTTTCTCTAGGTTTCTATCCATAATCCCCGCCATTTTCATGCACCCTTGCATCAAAGGAGGAGCTAGGACGACCAAAGCTGCTTGGAGGTGAAGAAGGAGTCAACTACATCGAGCTTCATGGCGTTTTCCCTTCTTCTACCCCTTTCTTTTGTTCCTAGTTTGATTATGTGTAGCTAAGCTCCCCTTGGGTGGGCTGTTTGGGATAAAAATGTGACTTTGATACCATGTTGGGGGAATATAATTTGTAATGAACATATTTTATTTCTATGATGATTGCCTTTGCTTTTATCTCTTTTCACATTACTTGTGCTTGTGGTTGTTGTTTAATTACATTAATTGCTTGCCTTGTGGTGTTTGAAAACATTTGTCCCTAGGATGTTTTGGTTTCTATGTAGCTATCGTAGGATTGGCTCCTAGGTCCTTAATTCGGATCCCTAGCTAGCCTCCTATCTTCCTACATAATCACCTTCTTCCTACATGCAAATGTGAGTTCTAAGTGACTAGTATAAGTGTGATTAGTTCAATTGCCTAGGATTTCCTAAAGGCTGAGGTGGCTAGTGGCATGAGGTTAAATATCATCATCTCTACTCCCATCCTCACCCTTGGTCCTCAATTGACTAATACCACTTATCCTAGAGACCTAGACTTGGTATGTCCTATGAGAATTACACCTAGCCCTAGTTCTCCAATTAGTAGCTTAGGGTAAATTCTCATAGCACCTACCTCGTTGTTTGGTTTGGTAGTCTAGAATGAAATATGTTAATTCCTTATTATGGTGACATCCCCCAACTAATGTTAAGATCACATTCCCAAACGGCCCACCTCCCTCATCTAATTGTTTAAAACCCCAATTACCTGCTTTGCTTGTTAATGCTAGCTTAGTTCAATTGCTTTAGTTAGTGTAGTCTTTTGCCTAGTTTTGCTCGCTAGTGTTAATCTAGGCCTTTGCTCTTATTAGTGCTTAGTGTAGTTTCTTAATTGCCAGTTGCTTGTTTAGTCTAGCATAGTTCGTTCTTGCTCTTGTTTAGATAGTTTGTTAACTTAATTTTCTAATTTAGTTGTTTGATAACTTAGTTTCATTTTGTCTTTCCTTACTCGCTCACTTAGCATAATCAACCAAACAAACCTTCAAACCCTAAAAACCCTACTCTCCGCACTAGGAACATAGCTCACCCTCTCTAACTCTAGCGCCCCCTCTATCTCCGAGGTTCGACCCCGTACTCGCCGCCTTACCTGTACTACGACAAGACCCCGTGTGCTTGCGGGTATATTGTCTTAGTAGAAGTAGGTAGTTAGCCCGGGACCTTACAAATTTCGAAAGCTAAAGATCCCATCTCATCCCGTGCCTCCCGACCTCGTGGATTGCACTCATTGCAAGCCTCTAGCGGGAGTGCACCAAGCTTTCTGGCGCCGTTGCCGGGGATAGAGGCGCCCGGCCTAGTTAGATAGTGTAGCTTAGCCTTTCCTTTTGCCCTCACCATTGCTATTGTTTATTCTTTGTCTTACTTTTGCATATTGGTGTGCTAACTTGGTTCCTTGTTGTTTGTTTGTGCTTTGCGCAGGTGACAGTTGTGCATGCGTAGCACGCGCTCGACCTGCACCGACTTGGTGGTTTACGACCCTGAGATTGGGAGGAGAAGGCGTCAAGCTCGCCGTAACTTACATCGAGAAGCCGAGATGGCCGAGAACAACCCACCACCAGATGTTCCACCTCCGCCACCGCACCGCCCTCTTCATGAGTATTTCACGCCGGGGAACTACAATTCCCCCATCGCCACGCTAGTTGATCAGATGCCCGGGCAGCAGTTTTCCATCCCACCGACACTTTTGGGGCTTCTCCCCACGTACTACGGGTTGGAGAATGAAAATCTGTATCATCATATAGACGCATTCTTGGAGACATGCTCTACCTTCCGCACTCCTGCTGCCACCGACGACTCAATCCGAAGGACTCTCTTCCATTTCTCCCTCAAGGAGAAAGCCAAGGAATGGTACGTCTCGAGGCCAGAGCTCGTCACTTGGAATGAGGTGAAGAATGAGTTTCTCAAGAAGTTCTTCCCCATAGCCAAGCTGTCCTACATGAGGAGGTGCATCACGTCGTTCGCCCAGAAAGAGAACGAACCCTTCCATGAGGCATGGGAGCGGTTCCAGAAGTTACTTCACGACTGCCCTCATCATGAGGTCCCTCTCTGGAAGCTAGTGCAGGCCTTTTACACTGGGCTCGAGGAACAGAGTCAAAACAACGTCGATTCTTCCTGCGGGGGCACATTCATGGCAAAGCCGCCCGAGGAGTCATGGCCACTGTTCGAGCATCTCGCCGAGAACTCTCGCCATCGAGCTTCCACGAAAGGGGGGCATTGCGGGCGGAACTACACTCCTCCACCCTCCTCCGTACCTCCCGTACGCAATGCTGCCGACCCCGACATGATGCAAATGATGGCCGACATGATGAGAATGATGAAGAATCAAGTGGGTGGCTCTTCAAGCCAACCAGCCATGGCTGTGGATTCTGTGGATGAAGAAGTCAACGCTTTGCATTCTTTTGGTGGCCGCAACAACCAGGGCCCAATGTCCCAATCCTACACCCCCGAGTGGAGGAACCACCCAAATTTCTCTTGGAAACAATCAAATGAGGATGGACAAGGACAAGGGCAGCAGAAGCCACGATACAGCTCCAAATTTGAAGATGAGGTACTTGGAAGGCTAAGAAGCCTTGATGAGGTGAAAAAGGATGTTACTACACATGGACAATCTATTCACCATCTTGAGCAGAGGTTGGACCAGATTTCTCTCTCCTTGGCTAGAAGAGAAGAAGGTAGACTCCCCTCTCAACCAATACCGAATCCAAACAATGACGGGACCTTTCTGGGGAACACTTCGAATGCCTATCCTCCACCATCTTACCAAGCCCCACCAAATCCCTATGCTCCTCCACCTCCTCAAGCGCCACTCAACTATCAATATGCTCCACCCCCACCTCACACCTACCAACAACCACCTCCGCAATACCACCCCCCACCACAACAACAACCGCAACCCCAATTCATTCTTCAAAATCCCAACTCCCCTCACCAAAGACCCCCACCACCTCAACAGCCACAACAACCTCCACAAGCCCCCCCTTCTACCACCCATGAGCATGTAAAGGCAGTGACTACATTGAGGAGTGGCAGGACTTTGGAGAGGCCCCATGGCACAGTTGTTGACATGAATGATACTGAGGGTGAGCAAGTTGATGCTGAGGTGCAGATGGATGATACCGTGATACCGAGCAGTGATACCGTGATTCCAGTGATACCAGTAGAGGATACCGTCGATTTGGACCGGTTGGGTTCCCAAATCCCTCCATACCCTGATGCACTTGAGGAGCCTTCTGCTGCGAAGAAAAAGAAGAAGCATGCGGAGGATATTCTAGAGATCTTCAAGCAAGTAAAAATCAATGTACCTCTTCTAGATGCAATCAAGCAAATCCCGTCCTATGCAAAGTTTCTTAAAGAATTGTGCACATTCAAAAGAAAGACAACGGGGAGGACGCCTAAGAAGATCAAGCTCACTGAGCAAGTGAGCTCCATTCTCCAACACACCATCCCCCGGAAAAGAAAAGACCCCGGTGCTCCCATCATCTCGTGCTACATTGGAGCCCACCGCATAGACCAAGCTCTTCTTGACTTGGGGTCTAGCGTAAATTTGATGTCGTATGACCTGTTTGCTGAGCTTTAGATGGGAGAATTGAGGCCGGCCCATTGCACCCTACAGTTGGCCGACCGATCTGTGAAGACGCCTAGAGGGCGTGTGGATGATGTGCTGGTCCGTCTTGATGAGGATACTTCTGCATTCTTCCCAACCGACTTCATCATTCTTGATATGGAAAAGGAAGCTAGAAAGGTGCCAATCATCTTGGGGAGACCTTTCTTAGCCACAGCTGATGCCGTGATCCATGTGAGAACTGGGACAATGTATGTTACTTTCATGCACATGAAGATCAGATTGAACATCTTCAAGTCTTCTACTACAGCTGAAGTGATAGGGGCCACCGAGGAAGATTGTTATTTGATAGAATGCCTAGATGAAATCGTTGAAGAGTTTCTACCCGCGTGGATTGAGACTGCCACCCAAGGTAGAGGTCTTGAGCCGATTGTTGAGTTCCCTGACGACGATGATGAAGAAATGGAGGTAGATGAGCTAGCCCTAGTGGCTGCAAGTGAGGACCTTCCTTCTATTTCTGCACCTTTGAAGAATTCCCTTGAAGCACCCCCAGCCCTTGAGTTAAAGAAACTTCCTGAGGGATTGAAGTACGTCTTCCTTGGCTCAAATGACACACTCCCGGTGATCATTTCCTCCATTCTCTCTCCTGAACAAGAAGATGCCTTGATGGAAGTTTTGAGGAGGAACATCCAAGCTATCGGATGGTCTATTGCTGATTTGAGAGGGATCGATCCCTCCATTTGTGTGCATCGGATATACTTGGAAGAAGATGCAAGGCCGACCCGACAAATGCAAAGGAGATTAAATCCAAAGTTGAAAGACGTTGTCACTCAAGAGGTTGTTAAATTGCTTGATGCAGGGATCATCTATCCCATTTCTGACAGCACGTGGGTGAGTCCTATCCAGGTTGTGCCCAAGAAGGGTGGGATTACAGTTGCAGAAAATGCCGACGGCGAGTTTATTCCGGTGAGAGAGCAGTCCAAGTGGAGAATGTGCGTAGACTACCGGAAGCTCAATGAGAAGACAAAGAAGGACCACTACCCACTTCCATTCCTTGATCAGATTCTAGAGAGACTGGCTGGATAGAGTTTCTATTGTTTCCTTGATGGATACTCGGGATATTTTCAGATTGCTGTGCATCCAGCGGATCAAGAAAAGACGACATTCACGTGTCTGAGTGGTACATTCGCCTATAGGAGAATGCCATTTGGGCTGTGCAATGCCCCTTCCACATTCCAGAGATGTGTCACCTCGATCTTCGCTGATATGATAGACTCGTCGCTTGAAGTGTTCATGGATGATTTCTCAGTTTTTGGGAAAACCTTTGATGAGTGCTTGCTACATCTTAATGCTGTTCTAGAAAGGTGCGTGAAAGTTCGCTTAGTTCTGTCTTGGGAGAAGAGCCACTTCATGGTGCCCGAGGGCATAGTTCTTGGCCATAGAGTTTCTAAAGATGGCATTGAAGTCGACAAGGCCAAAGTGGGCCTCATCTCCACCCTTTCTGTTCCTTCCACCGTAAGACATGTCCGATCATTCTTGGGACATGCGGGTTTCTACCGACGTTTTATTAAAGACTTTAGCAAGATATCACGACCTCTCTGCCGATTGCTTGAAAAGGATGTTGAATTCTAATTTGATGATAAATGTGTTGAAGCCTTCAGTCAGTTGAAAGAGAGGCTCATTTCTGCTCCTATTATGCAGCCCCCGGATTTCTCTTTGCCGTTTGAGATCATGACGGATGCATCCGATATGGCGGTGGGGGCTGTGCTGGGTCAACGTATTGGCCGGATTCCTCATGCGATTTATTATGCAAGCAAAACCTTGGATGATGCTCAAAGGAACTATACGACTACCGAGAAGGAGCTGCTTGCGGTGATCTTTGCTCTTGACAAATTCAGGCCGTATCTCTTGCAGAACAAAGTGACGATCTACACGGACCATGCTGCGTTGAAATATCTTATGTCCAAGAAAGACTCCAAGCCAAGGTTGATCCGATGGATTTTGTTGCTCCAAGAATTTGACATCGAAATTGTAGATAAGAAAGGAAAAGAAAATGGTGCGGCAGATCATCTCTCCCGCCTTGAGGGGCCATTTGAAGTTACAAGTCCGATCAAAGAGACAATGCCACATGAGCAACTCCTCTTAGTCTCATCTGTCTAAAAGCCATGGTACAAGCACATAGCAAATTTCCTGGCCAGTGGAAGGGTACCAAGCATGTGGACGAGAGAGGAGAGCAAGAGATTGTTTGCTATGGTGAAAAACTACATTTGGGACGACCCTCACCTGTTCAAGTACTGCCCGGACCAACTCATTAGAAGGTGTATTCCGGAGATGGAGCAGCAAGAAGTCTTATCTATGTGCCATTCCGGAGTTTGTGGGGGTCATTTTGGAGGGAAACGCACAGCCGCCAAAATTCTACAATGTGGATTCTATTGGCCGACTTTGTTCAAGGATGCGCATAACTTTTGCAAAAGCTGCATCAAGTGCCAAAAAGTGGGCACTATTTCCAAGAGGGACATGATGCCTTTATCACCTATTCTTGTGGTAGAGGTGTTTGATGTTTGGGGGATTGACTTTATGGGTCCCTTCCCTCCCTCTTTTGGATTTGTCTACATCTTGGTTGCCGTCGATTATGTGTCAAAATGGATTGAGGCTGTGGCAACAAGGACTAATGATCACAAGGTGGTGTGTGACTTCGTGAAATCCAACATCTTCAACCGCTTTGGTATTCCGAGGGCTATGATTAGTGATGGCGGAAGTCATTTCATCCACCGCACTTTTGAAGGGTTGTTAAAGAGACATGGAGTGAACCACCGTGTAGCTACTCCTTACCACCCTCAAACGAGTGGTCAAGTTGAGTTAGCAAATCGGGAGATAAAGCTCATTCTGGAGAAGACGGTGCGACCGGACCGCAAGGATTGGTCACTTCGCCTCGATGAAGCTTTATGGGCATATAGAACTGCTTACAAAGCCCCGATTGGCACTACACCGTTCAAACTTGTCTATGGTAAGAGTTGCCATTTGCCAGTCGAGATGCAACACAAGGCACTTTGGGCCTTGAAGAAGATGGACTTCGATGAAGAGAACGCCGGAATGAGAAGAAAGTTTCAATTGCATGAGCTGGATGAAATGAGGCATGAGGCATATGAAATGTCTAAAAGTTACAAGGAAAGAACCAAGTTCTTGCATGACAAGATCATAAGAAAGAAGAAGTTTGAGCCCAGTAACTGGGTATGGCTCCATGATTCTAGAATGAAATTCTTCCCCGGGAAACTCCGATTGAGATGGGAAGGACCTTACCTAGTCAAGAAGGTGTACCCATCCGGTGCAGTGGTCATTAGTGCAAAAGAAGGAACTAAGGAATTCACTGTCAACGTGCAAAGGCTAAAACCTATTGTGGAGGTCGGCCCGGACAAAGCCAACCAAGATTTTGACATTGTCATGATGGTAGAAGAAGAATGTGATGAAGATGAAGAAGAGGATGAGAAAGGGATTTACTACAAAGATCTCTTAAAAGTCCCAAAGAAGTGAAAAGTCCAACAATCAATAAGCCCGGCTGAAGGCGTAAAATTTAGCGCTAGTGGGAGGCAACCCACGTGGTTTGAGATTCTTGAACCTTTCCCTTTTTCTATACTTTCGTTTTGATTTACACGAATACACACACGCACACTCGTGCTTTACAGTTTTTTTGTTTGAGTTTTGATGATGTGCAGGTGTTAGACAGTAGAGGGAGAGGTTTTGGAAGTAAGTCAAGGCCGTTAATTCAAATCTGTGGCAATAAGAACAAATCAAGCCAAAAGATCAAGATTCTGAGTTTGAAAATTGAAAAGACAATCCACCACGGCCGTGGTAGGTCTACCACGACCGTGGCGCATGCTGCTAACCACGACCGTGGGACACGGCCACGACCGTGGGAAATTTTTGCCAAATTAACCAAAGCTACAGGTTGTCTCGAAGAACGGCCACGACCGTGGCAACTAGACCACGACCATGGTGAATGCGGCCGGCCACGACCGTGGGCAACTCCCACGACCGTGGGAATTAAAGCACCAAATTGGCCAAAGTTACAGGTTGTTTCGAAGATCGGCCACGACCGTGGCTAGGCGACCACGACCGTGGTGTAAGGACAGTGCCACGACCGTGGGGTGGCACCACGACCGTGGCGAGGTCAGACCTGGGAGTTCTTCATCGACAACACGACCGTGGCACCCGCCACGGCCGTGCTACCCAACGCTGGCCACGACCGTGGCCGAACCTGGTTCAAGAAAAAAAATATATCTTTTAAACGTCCAAACACGACCCCCCTCTTCATTCTTTCGTCTTCCACCTCCAGCAAACACCCGTGGCGGCGGAAAACGACCTGGAGCTCCCCCGTGGGTCATCCTTAACCCCCAAATCCACCTCCATTTGATCCCCAATCAATCCCAAATCGTTCCCCAGCCTTCCCACTCCCACTCCCACCGTCCAATATCTCCCAATCACACCTCCATCTCCTTTCCCATCTCCATTCCGCCCAGCAACCTCCCCACACAAAACCTCCACAAAAACACCTCCATTCTCGCCCAAATCCACCACTAATCACATAACTACCATCCGTGCATCAATATCCTCCCATTCCACCCATAAAACCACACCCATACCACCTTCTCCACCAAATCCGAAAATCCCTCTCCTAACATCACTTCCACCTCCACCATCGCCATGAAGAAGATTGGGAAAGCTATCACAAAGGGGACCAATATCCTCACCGGAGGGAAACGGCGTTCTTAAAACGCTTCCTCCGATGTATCCGTCCCATCCCACACCCCATCACCTACCACTTCCGCCCACCATTCCCTCCGCCGATCGCAATCGGTGAGCGGATCCCACACCCGCTCATCCGATAGTCATCATATCACAGACGCTACCTACGAGGGGGAGGACGAAGAAGAAGAGGAATCTATGGGGGTCGACTTGGACCACCTCATAGATGAGATAGAGTCGGCGGCCGCAAAAAGAAACCAGTGATCCAGAGCAGCGCCGTCCTCATCCAGACTGCCTCCAAAGCCCGCACCACCCCGCCACTCAACATCCAGCGCAGCGGGGAGACGTGAGGTGCAGCCGCAACACTCACGCCAATTGCAACATAACGAGGAGCAGTAGGCCCACTGGTACAATTTTGATACCAGTTCGGGGTCGCAATCTTATGCAATGGAGGAAGAGCACGATAGCGAGGAGGAAGAGATGGAGCTCTTGTCCGAAGAGGATGATATTCTGGCACACTTGGAGGTGGACAGAGAGAAGACCCTGGGAAAAGCACAGGCGGGAGTGTCCTATGGTAGAGGACACAGGCAAAAGAAAACTCATCTTATTTACCCCGAGTGCATGACAAGGCGAGTCGTCACCTCCAGGTACGGCTGCGAGAAGACAATTGAAGAACTTGGAATCAAGGAAGCAGTGGAAAAGAACTTAAAGAAGATTGGGTTGTGGAACATTCTTTTCACACCCCAACCTACATATCCCGCTATAACCCAAGAATTCTTTGCCACTCTGGAGAAGACAAAAGTGAGGGGTTGTGATGCACTCAGATTTGCCATAATGGGCAACATGCACACCCTCACTTCCACTGAGTTGAATGCCATCTTCGCCCCTAGTCCTGAAGAAGCCATCAAATTTGACGACGGCCTGTTAGAAAGAGAGGTCAGTTTTGACTATGTGCATTATTGGCAGGCCTACACGGGCAGGGAGGACTACAACGCAGGTAGGTCAAAGACTGCAGCTATAAGTAACCCGCTGACGCGCTACGTGCAAAAGGTCCTAGCAAATACGATTGTGGGCAGATACGACAACCAGGGCAGCATTTCTCAAAAGGATATGTTTGTCTTGATCAGTATGCAATACAAGAGATATGTCGACCTCGGAGTCCTTTTGATAGATCATATGAAATCCATACCTTATAAGAGTTCAAAGCCTTTTGTTATGGGTGGATTTGTGACTTCGATTGCACTAGCACTGGGATACGATCTTTCGGGGGCACAAGGCACGATTGGGGCAGAGTTAGTTGACCTCAATTATCTGACGCGTTCACACACAATAAAGATAAAGAACAAAAGAATGATCTATTTGGCCACTAGTGTGCAGGATTTTGAGCTTGAGCTGCCATACCATGCAAAGCCTCTATTATCCACATTTGGACCTGGCAACAGGATGAGGGAGAATTTGAGGGCATGGCAGCTAGACCACCCGAGAGAGACTTATGTAAGGGAAGCCACTGCCGCACATGAAGATGTTGCGGAATCTAATGTGCAAGGGCAGGAGCATGAAGCAGAAGAAGAACGACAGCCCCGAAGAACAAGAAGGAGGGATGAGGGAACATCCCAGCTGCAGCCACCCGCGGGGAACGCCTACGACATGGCCACCATCCAGGCACACCTCGAGAACATCCAAAAGACTCAAGGTGACATGCAGCTTGTCCAGCAATACATGTGGCAAGATCAACAGCAGATGCACTACCAGATCAACCACTTGTACCAATACCAACACGCCCAAGCAGCACGAAACCCCGAATGGGGTGCAGACTTTTGGGGTGGTATAGCTGGACATCCACAAGCATATCCTCCACCCCAGGACGACTACTGGGGGCACTACTATCAGCATCCTCCTTCCAGCTCGGCTCCAGACTCAGCTCCTCCTCCAGATCCTCCTCAAATGCCGGACCAGCCACCACAGCCTTGATTCTTCCCCTATCTACCCTAAGCTGTAGTTTCATGCTGAGGACAACATGATTCTAAAGTTTGGGGTGGGTAGGGCGGTATGCACCACCCTTTCCCTCATTCTGTCATTTTGTTTCACCTGGCTATTTTGTTTTAGATTGCTGTTTTTGTTTTTGTTTTTGTGTTGCCTGTCATGTAGTTTAATTTCATGCATTTTTGAGTAATTTTTCAAAATTTTACTTGCCTTGCTTTCCCATATCATGCATTGCATCTCATGTAGATTTTTGCTAATTTTTGCATGTTCTAGTTAGGATTTACTTGCTTTTTACCCTAAAGTAGGTTTAGATGTGATTTAATGCAAATTGGCACCATTTTGGCCAATTTTGCCCAGATTTAAATATTCTTGCTCTAAAAGGATGTTTTGACTTAATCTCCAATGTTTGAAATGAAAAGGGTTACTCTTGTGACAAATGCATGCTACATTCCTAGATCTTATTGATATATGGTCTTGTTTGTTACTTTTTACATGTGAACCACAACTCTTAAGTCTGTGAACGCCTTGGTTGAATCATGAATTGAGCAAGCGACAAACGCTTAAAGCCAATGGAATCACTTGGTAGAAATATGAATTTTGTGTTAATTCTATCATGTGGTGTGATATTACTGGGTGAAGTGTTGAATTAGCTTTCATGCAGGGAATCGTATGTTGAAAACTACATTGTTGACCCCTCTTTGATCCGACCACTTCTTCACCATCTTCATACCCCTCCGCCTCATAAAAAGATGCCAAAGTGCACATATTAGCCGTGGCCACCTCCTGAAGTTTGGGGTCGCCACACCTTTATCTCCCTGCTTCACTCTATCCACCATATGCCCTATCTACACCAAGGGCAAAGAAAAAGAAAATAAAAGCAAAAAGAAAATAAAAGGATGCTCCTGTTTAAGAGCATTCAAAGAAAGCAAAGAAGAGAGTGTAAAAGCACTCCAAATCTTTCCGCAATCCTTTCTTCTCCTTTTACACCCATTGGGCTAGAAAACATCAAATCTAGCTCACCCTACCCTTTCTACAGCCAAGTGGACCATCTAGTGTAGTTTGAAGCATAAGACCGAATGCATGAGAGCGAAACAACGCTCCTGGTCACCTGTGATTAACACCAACATGAAACGGTTTACCCGGAATAACATAAAAGACGTATGGACAACTTGTGTTTCTATGCTTTATATTTGAAGTTTGTACGCTCAGTGCTCAGTTCATGATTGGATAGTGAAAGAAGGAGAGGAGAGATGTGAGACACATGCACTTAGTCATTTCCAAGACCATATATTCAATAATCTTCTGCTGCTTTGCATTTGTCGTTTGTTTCTGTTGAAAAGAATTGAGAAGGGAGATTAAGTTGGAGCATACTTGAGGACAAGTATGTTTTAAGTTTGGGGTGGTGATGCAGCCCTATTTTAGGGCTCCATCCTGTGCCATTTTGTATTTAAGTTGCATCTAAACATGTTAGATTACAAGTATTTCTCCCCAATATGATTATCATTGCAAATACGCTTATGGATGTTCTTTGCACTATTTTTGAGGTACTTGGACCTTGCTTAGATGGACGAGGGGGAGAGAGGGACCCAAAGAAGGCCCCAAAGTCTCCCTCAACCTATCTCCAGTAGCCAAGACTCATCCCCGAGCAAAGACATCCGAAATTGACAAAGTTAGAAGAGAATTAAAGAAGCCAAGCCTCACCACGGTCGTGGCCCCAAGGCCACGGTCGTGGCTTTATTGCCAAAGTTCAACAGGTCGCAACAGGAGAATTTATAGTTCGCCCACGACCGTGGCCACCCAGCCACGACCGTGGCCAATGAAGGCAACACGACCGTGGCCATCAGCACGGTCGTGGACAAGAGAAGAGAAAACGGCCGTGGTACCCTGCCACGGTCGTGGCTTTATTGCCTCAAGTTTACAGGTTGCTACCTCAGACAGCCACGACCGTGGCCATCTCGCCACGACCGTGGCCAAAGACGAGCAAAACGCCTGTGGCCCCTCCCCACGGTCAGCCTGACTCCTCCAAAACGGCCGTGTTACCCAACACGGCCGTGGTGCACCCTAACCCACCACGACCGTGGCACTCCGCCACGGCCGTGGCCACCACCCTACTTTGCTTTTTCACCACCGCCTTCACCCCACGACCGTGTTCACCACCCCACGGTCGTCCAACACTACCCCCACCATGGCCGTGGCACACTCACCACGACCGTGGTGACCACCTACCCTATACATTTTTCCACTGCTTTTCCCATTCTACCCCCACTTAACCCTAGCTCCTATATAAGCAATAGATGCTTCTAGGGCTCGAAAAAAAGCACCTCTAGAGCACCCCTAGCCGCACCCTAGCAGCTCCTTTGCTTCCATTGCTCCAA
Organism: Alisma plantago-aquatica; assembly: GCA_963693085.1. Classification (NCBI taxonomy): domain Eukaryota; kingdom Viridiplantae; phylum Streptophyta; class Magnoliopsida; order Alismatales; family Alismataceae; genus Alisma; species Alisma plantago-aquatica. The sequence continues at coordinate 1,510,523,054 of OY856409.1, read as the reverse complement.
TCCATCCATTTCCTTGCAATCTACCCCATTTCCATCCACTTTCCACTCATTTCCACCATAGAAACCTAGTTTCTCTAGGTTTCTATCCATAATCCCCGCCATTTTCATGCACCCTTGCATCAAAGGAGGATCTAGGACGACCAAAGCTGCTTGGAGGTGAAGAAGGAGTCAACTACATCGAGCTTCATGGCGTTTTCCCTTCTTCTACCCCTTTCTTTTGTTCCTAGTTTGATTATGTGTAGCTAAGCTCCCCTTGGGTGGGCTGTTTGGGACAAAAATGTGACTTTGATACCATGTTGGGGGAATATAATTTGTAATGAACATATTTTATTTCTATGATGATTGCCTTTGCTTTTATCTCTTTTCACATTACTTGTGCTTGTGGTTGTTGTTTAATTACATTAATTGCTTGCCTTGTGGTGTTTGAAAACATTTGTCCCTAGGATGTTTTGGTTTCTATGTAGCTATCGTAGGATTGGCTCCTAGGTCCTTAATTCGGATCCCTAGCTAGCCTCCTATCTTCCTACATAATCACCTTCTTCCTACATGCAAATGTGAGTTCTAAGTGACTAGTATAAGTGTGATTAGTTCAATTGCCTAGGATTTCCTAAAGGCTGAGGTGGCTAGTGGCATGAGGTTAAATATCCTCATCTCTACTCCCATCCTCACCCTTGGTCCTCAATTGACTAATACCACTTATCCTAGAGACCTAGACTTGGTATGTCCTATGAGAATTACACCTAGCCCTAGTTCTCCAATTAGTAGCTTAGGGTAAATTCTCATAGCACCTACCTCGTTGTTTGGTTTGGTAGTCTAGAATGAAATATGTTAATTGCTTATTATGGTGACATCCCCCAACTAATGTTAAGATCACATTCCCAAACGGCCCACCTCCCTCATCTAATTGTTTAAAACCCCAATTACCTACTTTGCTTGTTAATGCTAGCTTAGTTCAATTGCTTTAGTTAGTGTAGTCTTTTGCCTAGTTTTGCTCGCTAGTGTTAATCTAGGCCTTTGCTCTTATTAGTGCTTAGTGTAGTTTCTTAATTGCCAGTTGCTTGTTTAGTCTAGTATAGTTCGTTCTTGCTCTTGTTTAGATAGTTTGTTAACTTAATTTGCTAATTTAGTTGTTTGATAACTTAGTTTCATTTTGTATTTCCTTACTCGCTCACTTAGCATAATCAACCAAACAAACCTTCAAACCCTAAAAACCCTACTCTCCGCACTAGGAACATAGCTCACCCTCTCTAACTCTAGCGCCCCCTCTATCTCCGAGGTTCGACCCCGTACTCGCCGCCTTACCTGTACTACGACAAGACCCCGTGCGCTTGCGGGTATATTGTCTTAGTAGAAGTAGGTAGTTAGCCGGGGACCTTACAAATTTCGAAAGCTAAAGATCCCATCTCATCCCGTGCCTCCCGACCTCGTGGATTGCACTCGTTGCAAGCCTCTAGCGGGAGCGCACCAGACACAAGGTAAATGGCATGATTGATATACTTGCACCTAATCAACTAATCAAGTACATCATGTGTCAACTTCTAAGAAAAATACTATCCAAAATGAGCGTGAGTCGTTTTCCTTTTTAGGTATTCAATTTTGTACTATATTTCAGGTTGTATGTTCTAGCTTCACAATATTGGATTTCTCAATCAAATATTTCCAAGATAGCAGTGTCTTGAGGTACTAGCACCAGATTGGCATTTCATCTAGAACATTGAGGAATGAAATGTTAACATGATGTTTCTTTATAGTGTCTGTGAATTTCATGAACTTGTTGTCCAACTTGGTCTACTTGAGGCGAGTTGGAAAGGGTACATGAGGTTTGTGAATGGGTGCTTCGGGTGTTGTTGACAGTCCATTGTTGTCCGCATGTGCTCATGTTGTTGGTTTCTCGTTGACGCTTGGTTGAGCCGATTTTACAGGAGGGTCTACTATATGAGCTTCTGCTAGATTGGCTGTCAAATTATTGTTTGAGAATTTCTAGGGTCCCCGTACAAGCAAAAATGGTGGAAAAGCATACTATTTTAAAGAGAGTAAAACAACTAAGAATCCCAAGAGATAAAACAAAATCACCTACTCGATTGACAAGCATAGCTTTTATAGCTTCTTTATCTTCTTGAAGTTGTGCGAACTAGAAATGAATTAAAAATATGAATCAAGACCTACTCCCTTCCATCCCAAGAATAATTGAAGAAAGTTATCTCCAGTCACCAACATTAGCATAAAAAAGTAAAAATCAACCCTCTTTTATTGAATCAATTCAACTCATTAGAAGAAAAAACATACAATTTAAAAAATAAAAGAAAGTTACTACTATTTAAATATTACATTATAATGTAATGTTATAATGTAATACTTAAATAAGAAAATGTGTTTTTAAGTAATGGGGAAGAGGACCAAAATATGCCAATGAAAGACCCTATTGAGACAAAGATGGGCTGTCAAGAATGTAGAGGAGGTAGGATGGGCAGTTGGTCAGATCTAGTATGAATCGTACATTGATGATAGTTGGATTCGATTTTGCCAACAAATACTACTCGAACAAGGGGTATAATTAAGATTGATACATATTAAACTAAAGAAATTTATCATAACAAATCATCTTGTTGATAATTTTATTATGTTTATTTTTATTTATATAGGATGAAAATAAATAAACAAGAAGGGTTAAAATTGATTCTCATTTGTAAAAATTTCCCAAAATAAAAAATCCCTCCATTCGTTGCTTTTCTTTTTGTTGCTTCAAAAGTAGTTGCTTTAGATTTATCTACATGAATTTTTGAAATTCCTTCTTATTTCTCATCAAAAGAATGGAATCTTATTATGGAAATTCTAGATATTTTTAGCATGATATTGAGGAGTTTCATTGATATTACTCAAACAAGCATGAAGCATATGCTTGCATATTCTTCCATCAGTGAAATTAGATATGTAATTATTAATATAAGTGTGCTAGTTGGGGTCTTGTTTGGTTTATCTTCACTTTGACTAAGAGGGATAGACTCAGAAGTTGGGCCAGAGGTGTAGAGTATGTGTTACCTAAAACTATCACCATAGTGTTTAACTGTTATGGGTTCTTGGGGTTGTTTTCTAGTTGGCCTATGATGGTACCCTTTGGGTGTTGTTGACTGGCTTCTAGGAGAGAAATTGTGTCTCCAATGCCTTTTCATTTGTCGTGGCATTGGCCAATTGAGTTGGGTGTTTCACCATCATCTTCTAAAGTGTCCTCACTAGATCTTGTGTCGATGTTGCCTCTACCTGTAATGGTAGTGCTTGATTCAGATTTTGATACTCATGTTGTTGTTGGTAGTTCCTACTTGGGAAGTTAAATCTGAAATTTCCCTAGTTGTGCGGGCAAGTGTAATTTGATGGCGCTCTAGCCTGAGTGGATTGCGTTGGGGTATGCTGATTTGGAATCTCATCTCCAATGAGATTTCTATATTGGAAACCGGGGTGGCTACGCGCTTAGTTTGGGTTATAGTACTCCTGCCCAGGGATAGTGTGAATTGAATTCATGGCTTTGGCTTGGGTGACTATATATTGTTGCTCAACTTGGTGTTCGTGGAATGTATCATATAGTTGTTGACAATGGATCGTGTTGTGGTTCATGACATTATAGAACTCATAGGGAGGTGTGATGATTAACACCAAAGGCATATGGGTCTTCCTATCATACGCGCTGAAGGATTTTTTGAGGTTATCCATCTTGAGAGAGAGAGAGAGCTTTTAGTGACTTGCATACAGATTTGAGTTCTAAGTGATCTTCCTTCATACCTACTTTAAGAATGCCTTTTCGTGAGGGTCTGGTCCAATGAGTTTGATTCTTGGTGGCAAAATTGACGATCTTTAATGCATTGTTAAAGCTTTGATGCATGAAGTTTCCATTTGAGAAGCAATCAAGGAACTTCTTAATCTCTTCATGGACACCTCAATAGAAGATATTGATGATCTAGTTTTCTTGAATCCAATGATGTGGGCACTTGCGTAGGAGTTTGTTGAACCATTCCTAGCTTCATACATGGATTCTTTGGGCATTTGATTGAATCTTGTGATTTGTCCCCTGATTGAGTACGTCTTTGAGGGTGGGTAGAATTTATGTATGAACAAAATTTCTAGAGCTTCCCATGTCGTAATCAGGTCCCCTCGAAGAGTGTTGTACCATGGTCTGGCTTCGTTAGTTAAGAAGTAATTTAAGATTTTTAATCACATGGTGTCATCAGTGGCACCTGATGGCTTCATCATTGCACAAATGACGATGAATTTGAGGAGATGTTCTCGACATTCATCTCCAATTGTTCATGTGAAGGCTGAATTTTGCAATAGACTAACCCATTGGGTCCTAATCTCAATTTGGTCACCTGGAGGTTAGGTTGGATGAGTCAAGTCGGTGCCTTTAGGGATATAAAAGCCCTCAGTGTTTTAGTTAATTTTATGTCTAGGGCTCTAGACTAGTCTTTAGTTTGGCTTCTGCCTGCATCCTAGCTTCTGCAATGAGCAGTTCTCGTTGGGCCACAATAGCTTCTTCAATTTGTGCTTAAATAGATGCCTCTATAGCTGTTCCGTCTTCCATGTTTTTCTCCTTGTGAAGTCTTTTGAGTGTTCTTTTGATTTTAGGGTCGAATAGTAATCCAGAGTCAAGACTTTTATGTCTTCGCATGTGTTAGGAGTACCTGAAAGGAGGTAGAATGATCATAAGTTGATGAGTAGAGTTATAGTTTATTTTCAACAATATCAATCATAAAAAGAAAACCCTAATTATGCTTAAACTTCTAAAAATATATAACTACTATTGTCTCTGGAAATAGCATCAATTTTTATGGGGCTCCAATTGTTGCACCAATAAAACACTAAGGGAATAACCCTTAGCATTAACCAAAAGTTGTTCACTAATTTCCCACTCCAATGAATGGAAGCATTATTGCAGTATACCTAAGGGTCAACCCTAAACGAAAACCTTTTAAGTTGTTATATATCTATAGAAGTATTAAGAGTACTATTTATCAATGATAATGTTGATTGATTGATTGATTAAACTAAATTGTTTTTTCTAGAAATAATGATTAAAGATGTAAATAAATGATAATATAGAAGACCATAGTATGGGGTTTTGCTTGACATAGCCAACATAATTATCCTAGAAAGATCTAACTCCTGAATAGTAGTTTATTAAATAGAGCTTTGCTATTGCACCCTCACAGTATACAAATCATTGCATAGACTAAACTCCCTTGGAATTGACCATCCTCAGAACCCAAGTTCCTAGTTTACTCTGGTTGGACTTCCCAACTACGATTAACCATCCTTAACATGTTAGCAGATCATAACCCACTCACCTCACCACTGACATTTCAGGGGGATAATAAGATTGTTCTGAAGTTCTAGTATCTATTACAACAACCTGCACATCCATAATTATAACACATATGTAAAGAAAGGAAGTAAGTAGAATGATACTTTATTTAGAAGTAGTATTTTTGAGTTTAGAAACAAGCTAGCATAAATCATGGGCTTATGGGGCTTGTCCCCATGGCCCAACACAAACATCTACTTGCTCATGGAGAGAGACAATAGCGGAAAGATAGGTAGAACAATGGAAGCGTCCATGACTCCATGAGTAGGAAGACCAATCTCTCTACTACTGCTTCTGCCTCCTTGCTCCTCACTAGGGTTTACATTGCACAATGTGGCTTCTAATCACCAATCGAAGACCCTTTAGAATGGATGATATGGGTTCCCTTTTATAGATGCATTCCTCACTATTAAAACCAATGTTGAATACTTGTGGTCGAAGGCAGCTAATTGCATGGCCCGAACTCGGTCCACCAGGAGACTCACATGGGTTACTTAATCTTGACCTCATATCTAGATCTCTAGCGGACCAGTGTGGATTGGACTGGAGGAGGTAGGATGTGGAGAGAGCGTATCAAGACTATAGAGTCAGGAACCCTCTGGGTAGAGAGTGGCTCAGGTCAGATGTTGGAGGATCCGATCGCTTGATTGGGTGGTTTGGAAGGTGAACAATGGAAAGCTTTTGGGGCCTTCCTTCCCTTAAGGCATGGCATCATGGCTTCATCATACTTCTAGGAAATGAAGGATATTTTTGGTTGGTTATGCATGAAAGATAAATAAAATGCATTAAAGTCTAGAAATCAAAAGATAATTGCAGGTAAGTAAAATGTAAGTCTAGAATGAGGATATAGAAGCATGACAGTCCCTAAAAAGAGGATAAAATAGTATGTAAACATTGGTGTAAATATACTCATTACAGCATTTCTCCGTGGTTCTCCATGTACACTGATGTAGATGGGAAAATACCGACCTACATATATACCCAGAGAATAAAAGGAGATATGTAGTCAAAATTTATTGAAATCAAAATGCATTATGCACTTGCATCCTTTGAAAGATGATGTGCTAAAGAACAATCCCAAATCGGAGTTTATCCAAGGTTTACTCCTTATGAGTAAATCTTGGACAAGTTTCTTGTCCAAAAACATGGTTTAGGAATTAGGTTTTAGAATCTAGGGTCTGTAGATTAGCATTTAAAAATTAGGGTTTAGAAATATGGTTTACATATTAGGGTTTATATTGCTCTATCTAGCTTGGGAACATGAAGTTGGAATGGCACATATTATTCAAACAAATCAAACTTAATATTCAAACAAACTAAATAACCAATTATAAACAAACTAATATTCATAGGAAATAATTCTAAAAAAACTAATATCCATTACACATGCATTTTCATCACAATTTGAAAGAAAATATTCATTTTTTCCTATGTATATGTGTTGAAAATCAGATTTTGAAGGGGGGATGTTGTGGGGATACGTCTGGCAGAGTAAGTAGAAACACTAGCACCACAAGGAGTAGGAGAAGGAGTTGGAGTAGGACCAGGAGTAGGAGTAGGAGGTCATCTTCTTATAAAACAAAAATAGCTGACCAAAATAATAATGTTAGTAGGTCAGCCAAAATGAAATAACATAAAATGCAACATATTAATATACATTTCTATGTACTCAAATAATAATTTAGCATCCTTGAACCAATAAAGTTCGTCCTACAACTTTATGTGGCATATAATTATTATCAAAGAGTGTATTAAACATCTGAAAGATACTGGAAAACATTACACATCCATACCAATAAAATTTAAATGAATGATGTCATTTTATCAAATTAGAGCATCAAATCAGTTTTGCACATTAACAACATAGAAATACACATAAAAGTTTTAGACACTTATTTAGGTAGATGATGTTCATTAATACCAAACATAAGTGTGATTTCCATCATTAAAAAAGTAGGTGATACCTCTTGCGGAGGTACTAGCAAAACTTACACCCAAGAAGTAGGAGGAGGAGCAACACGAGCCATAGTAGTGGTGCCTTGAGGAGGCAATAGTGTTAACACTGATGAAGGAAATAGAAATGACAATGGATGGAGGAGGTGGCGGGTGGAGGATGATACATTGAGTAGGGGCAACACCCGATGAGGAGGAGGCATTGCGAAGTGGCACCGGAGAAGGAAGCAATGACGAGTGGGGGTCAGTTGTTGCAGTTGTAGCCAATGGAGGATATGGAGGTGTCAAAGTATGAAGAGAGGAGGAGAGAAGCGGTGGTGGTAGTAGAGAAAGAAAAAACATGGAGAATATATAGATATAGAAAGTTTATCATAGGTAGGGTAAAGAGGGTTTTTTTTCTTGGAGTTTAAGAAAAACATACATCATCGATCATTTAAAAAAAAACCAATGGCATAACTTATCTCGTTAGTTAATTTAAATAAACTACCAATGAAACATATGTCCACTTGAACCTATCTCATCAGTCAGCTACAACAAAACCTATGACTAATGATGCATCCCAATGACACCTATGTTGTCAATCTCATTCATGACAACCAACAAGACAATCCAATTTGAAAGGAAAATTTTGCGAGATGTTTGTTAAAATCAATGAGGTAGAAACTGAGGTTTATTATTTTTATCTAATCGTTTATTTTACTAGAAATTGACAAAATAGGGTTCTTGGAGGCAAATAAAATGTCTCTCAAAATTGGCACAAATTTTTATTTTCTTTGTGAAACAACTGACGAGATAAATAAAGGGCACCCATGTTTTCTCAGTTGGCCAACCGTAGTGGTTTCTTTAAGGATCTCATGAGATATGTTACACTTCCATTTTTTCTAAAAAAATAAATTGATGATATAAGTCATCTTAGTAGTGAGTTTCGTGTTTAGTGAACTATGAAAATATGACACAAAAGACTAATTTCTATTTTAACCAGTCGACTAGGGGACTGCTAATCCCTTACAACATGTGCATTGGGAGGTGAGACATATCCTACCTCAAATGAGCCAAAGCTCTAAGGGGCCAAAGACCAAGGGGAGTCAAAACTCTATTAGATCAAATCAAGTGCTATCTTAATATTTGACAAAATCCAACAATCATGATTTAAAGGGTGGTGACCTTCAAAGGCATGAAAGGATTATAAAATAGTTTAAGGTTTGCCACCAAATAGGATGTATAGAACTCAAGAGGAATAGAATACAACTCAATAAGGAAACATAGACTCTAGTAACTTTATCTCAAGATAAGATTTCAAGAACATTCACCGCCAAATATGTGATCTGACTCCAAACTTGCAAATCTAGAAATACATGATATTTTGTCACGATAGGATTATTTTTTGGCATTTTTATTCAATATTTATTATTTATGCTTTTTGTATTTCCCATATAAGGTTATTAATATTTTATACTTCTCCAATTATATTTACATACAATATTTCTAGTATAACGAATTAATCTTGTCATATATATAGCCAGCATATTCTATTTACAAATCATTTCATCTCTCTCTAAGTTTTTTCATATAACTAATTGGGCATATGATCCATATCCAAGTTACTCCTTTAACCATCGATCTCCTTGATCTACATTATTTCTATAAGGACTACCTTAATTGACATAGGTCCATATTCTAATTATACAATTTGTACTTACAAAAAGAAGTCTATATATTTCCCATCCACTCATTAATATGCATCATGATATGGATTAGGCCTAAATTAGATCGTAAATACAAGGATGTACTTGTTGTGGTACAAATATAATTCAAGATTACAACTCAATGCATGAATTCATTTATAATCGAATACATACATTTATATTCCTTATTCATAGTCTTCCTCCTTGTGTCCATTTTTTTAATATTTTTTGCGAAATTAGTTCAACATATACCTATTTGGAGTAAGATACTTTATTAATTCATTTCTTAAATATCCATACTAAATTCATCTGGATTTCTAGTTTCCCAACATAGTGAAATATAGTTCTTTATCAATTTTTACAATTTCAACTGAGGGATTTTCTTCTTATATGTTGTTATACATACACATTTATATGTATAACCACCCATGTATATATCATAAAGTTGAATGGTCAACAAGCCTCAACATATACTAAGGTATTGTTTATCTTGTTAATTTATGTTAATAGACCAAACTCATATTATACCATATAGCTATCAACTTTTTGTTATCTTATGATTTGGATTCTCATATGATAAGACTAGATCACAAATCTAAAATAGAGGATCAAAGAAACTCAACTATAGGTCATGTGTTAGAAGTGGACTTCAATGATGGCACCATATTAGATGTCAACGGTTAAGGCAAGTTGATAACTTATCCATGGACTGAATGGGTCTCAACAGAGTTGAACCTACTAATCATGAGGATTTTGGGGTTTCTGGTCCTTGACGAAATCATCAGGGAGGGTGCAATACCTTTACAATCTCATTGCTGGAGTTGTAGAGGGTGTCAACATCGGAGGTTGATGGGTGGTTGACAAGGAGCGGATTGTTGGTGTTGTAGATACAGAGAGGAAGGAATTCATGGTTATTTTATATGAAAAGTAGGCCTCGACAAACATTATATATATATGTATATATATATAAACCCATGACGAATGATAGGTCTGTAGGCGATTGAGGGGAATAATGGAGTTAACGCCAAAGGTAAAGATACATATACAACATTTGAGGAGGTTAGAGTAACTAGGTTCTCTTTGTCTTTCGACATTAGCAAATAGATAACTGGAACATTAATATTTCATTTGACCGTTACCAAAGTAAAATTGCTTAGAACTTCAAATCTATCAGTTTGGGGAACTGAAGTTGAATGGTAGGTGAATTGGATAAGTTACTAGTATTTTTTTGTTCCTAATATACTATTTGTCAATTACCATCATCTAAAAATGCTTAATGTTTCTATAAGCTGTCTTCTAGTCATACTTGAATACAAAAACATCAAAGGACACAATGACTCTCAATTAATTTAGAATTGTCATTGGCAAAAAAATGCAGAGATTATTATTTTATTCAATTTGAATATTGATAGCTTTAACTAGTAATACAAATGGGCTGATTAAAATCAAAATTATTTCATGCAATTTTAAATCTCTATGTACTTTTCTTACATGTCTTTAGGAAAATTATAGTTCTATATTGTCGAAAATGTTACTGCACCGAGTATCGGGTTACCATTTTATGACATCTACTTAGAATAATGTAGCTATGTAATATATATATCAACTATATAGTTTGTATTTTTTACCAAGTAATTCTTTAAAATACCAACTCTTCTATTCATGAATCTGATTTAGAACTATCTATTATCCACATAAAATATTCACATTATAATATATATTCATATGATTAAAATATGTTTATTTTTGTCCTAAAACTAAATGACTTTGAATATCAATTTGAATTAGCAATTGAATTTGGTTCAATGTAAGCCTTATGATATGGAATTATGTTGTTTTGAAGTAAGGAATATTGTGCGATCAAAAATGTCATTGTTACTTTCCTTTAATGTAGTGTCCAGTTACACCATGCTATAGGAGATAGAAGAAGAATGAATTAAATATAAATATTTTGAGACAAAGAAAATAAAGGCAATGGGTGGTGAAAGGAATTAAATAGAGAGAAGTTGGTAGGGTAAAGGCGGGATTGTATCCATACTAATAATTGTTTCCATTGAGCCTTTATATTTTCTACTTAGTTAAAATGATGAAGCATCTATGGAACTAATACGACATCTGAATATAAGTTTTATAGACTATAAATATTAGTTGTGTCTATAACACCTCATTTGTAAAACATAAAGAGGAAGAAAATATCTCCATTCACATCAAGGTGGTGTCACAACCATGATAGTCATATCTCAAAATAAAGTTTAAACAAACCATCATAGGGAAATATACACAATTCTCATTCTCAAAAGACTTAACAAGGTACACATATACATGTATGAATGGATAAATAAAGGACACTAAATTCTAAGTATAGTTGGCACCCCATCAATGCTTTTATCCTTGAAGGTCTACGATCTAGGGTTCTCACTATAGATAGATTTTCCCTCCTGAGCTAGCTTCCAACCTACGGGCATCACGCCCCTAGCAATGCAATAAATACAGAGCTAAATGGAATTGAACATATCATAATTTCAATAAAACTTGAAAATTGAAAAATAGACATTTAAGATTGAACATTGAAAATACATTTAATTTCTTTTAATTCAATTTTTATCTTGATCTATATAAGGAACCTCGGGTCACACAAATGTGCCTCTTCTCTTATGAACTGAAGTGCCTATTCTCTTAAGCACTAAAGTGCCTCTTAGGGTTTGCTCTCCTAGGGGCCTCTTAATGAGGACCTTATATAAGTTTACTTTTATCCGTTTTCTTTCTCTTTGAAACACTTTCTCAAATCTTATCATTTACTCTTATATGTTCATGATGATTCAATTGCATTGAACATAGACATAAAACTCAGTTTATTATAAATTTATTGACTTTTAAAAATTGGAATAGTAAATAGCATAAATAAGACATTCATTGAAATTCTTATAGACATATATCTAAATCAAATAACTTAAATATGTTGATTTTGCATGGACCACATACCTTTTTGGTTGGAGATTACCTTCTCTCTCTTACTAGGCTAGATAAGCCGTAAACATGATCTTGGGTTCTGATAACCCTAATTACCCTATTTAAATTACATTTCATATTAATATACATTTTAATCACAACAATCGACCCTAAATTACATTTCCTATAAAACCAATGATTGGTGATCTAAAAAAAGATGGTAAAACCTCAATATTTGGATTCCTCATGAAAAATCATTTTAACAACATATTTTTGTTATTTTCTGAGCATCCAACGATTTACTATTATTTTAGAAAACGGGCCAATCTAAAAAGAAGAAAAAGCCAAATAGTCGGTCATTTATCCACTAGGATGGCAGGCCCAGCTGATGTGATTCAATCAAAGACCATCACTTGGTCGGGACTTTAACTCACGGTCAAAGGAAATACATCCGGTTAAATACTAAAATGCCCATGTGATTGAAATCTTTGAATAAGAACAACATGGAAACCTAGGTCTTTCTGCGACCTGGTTTCTTCCCTTCTGCATCATGCGTGAACTACTAGCGTGGGGTGAAATCCTGATCACGCTTGGCCAAAGAAAAGAAACTGAGACCCTCAATCAACACCCCTAGACCGAGATGAAGTTAACGAGCCATAGGAAAGGATGTATGGTGCTCTAGACACCAAAATCAGGTTGTGACAGTGGTCTACTACTGCTGTGGACACAAGGGAAACAATGAAGCCAAAGGAAATGATCAAAGAGGTAGGTAACTCACCGTTGTGGGCTAGAAAATCCGAAGAAGAAAAGGTGAGGTGCGAGGATCTCCATGTCCAACCTTTGCCGGAAAAATAGAGGAGAATATTGAAATCTAAAATCAAAGAAATCACGATAGAAAAGTCTAATTCTCGTGGAGTCGAGGTGAAGCCATTGGAGTCATCTTTGTGATAAAAAACCCACTACATTTCCATGGTGGAGAGTGCCGAAAATGTTCTTAAACCTGATCCAGAGGGTACAAAGACCAAGCACTAGTTCAGAAATGACCTATAACGTCAATTTTTATAGTGTCAGTTACTCAAAATACACAGACGCCAAGACACAATGATGTAGGTTCTATACGACAACCATCACCGTTTGTGAAGTCCTGACGATTAAGAAAAAGACATGGGTACCACTTTTACTTTAACAACAATTTAATGTCAAGGAAACTGACATCTAAAGTTACCCACGAAATTCAATTTTACAGGAAAAATAATTGACTACAAAATTTTCAGAATGGCATCTATTTTTATTAAAAGCAACATAAATGTTTCACACCATGTCCCCATGAAAAAACGTATCCACTCATTATTCGTCGGCTCCATAATATAACTGACGACTAATCATCCTTTGTTATACAATTTTTTTTAAGTGGATGGGCCTGTGTTGTCGATTTTTTACAAACAACTGACGACTAGTTTTGTACTTAGTTGTCAGTTTTTTTAAATAATTGATGACTATGGAAAACTTAAGACTCGTTCTGTACTTAGTTGTCAATTTTTTTAAACAACTGATGACTATGGAAAACTAAATAGCACCCACGCAAAATAGATTCTTCCTCATTCTCTGTTTCATAGTAATTACAATAGGTCTCTGGTGATTCTGACGATTTTGTTGGTCTTCCTCCACTCATCGTCGTCGTTGCCATTGGTCTTCCTCCACTCGTCTCTATCGTCACCACTGTCATTGGTCTTCCTCCACTCGCCGCTAACATTGGTCTTCCTCCACTCACCGCTAACATTGGTCTTCCTCTACTCAGCACTGCCATTGGGACCTCCACTCTTCCTCATTGACAGAGTTGCGGCTTCCTCTAATTCCATTTCTGAGGAGCTACTCACCGCCAGCTGGAGTTGTGATGCCACTGCAGCTCACTCTGGGAGGATGCTGGACCAAAGGTGCCTGAGCTATCCATCGCCTTCTTCCCCAAATTCTATTGTTCCTGCTTCCCCTACGGTCGGCCTTGGATTTTGAGGATGTCAGATCTAGTAAGCTTGGGTTAGAGCTTCTACTAGTGAGATTAGGTGCCTACTTCTTCCCCTACTGCTTGGTAAGAGACTTCATTACACCAAGTTACCCATGGCCAACTAATAGGATGCAATTCATAATATACGTTACTCCTTGTCATTTTGTCTCATAGCTTAATTGTTGGATGTATGTTCATGAAAGTGGACCTTAAACATGGTTAAGGCTACATAACCCTAAAACTATAGCCCAATATTTTAGTTACCGTATTGAAAGTGAATCACTTTTTTATGGTTAGTTATTTATTTCTCTTGCATTGATTAGTGTCATAAAATTAGCATTTCTATATCTTAGTTAGTGTAATTTTCCTTCTAGTTTGTTAACCTTAATTTCTAGTTTACCTTAGGTCCTCTCTCCCTCCCAAGGTCATGAATAATTTATTCCTTGATAATGAACATGCATGTACATTGGAGATGTTTAAATCAGTGTTATCGAATATTGTACCAATACTAGGGTATGATTCAAATAACTATATGGTGTTGTTGTAAATTAACTCAAATGAAGGTGCCTAATCTAATTCTCTTAATTAATATTAATATTTGCTTTCTCTCTTGAGTAACTAATACAAATGGATTAATGAATTGAATTAAATGATGTTACATAAAACCTAAGATATGAATAATGAAACTAGGATTGTAGGTATAGTAATGACAACATGCATATATTTTGTTGGCCTAGAAACCCATCTGAGATTTATGCATTAGAAGTAAATCTAGGACAGTCCCCAATTTGGGACTGTTCTTGAACACTTATTCTCACTTAGGATGTAAGTGTATAATGTATTTCGGTTTTCATGATGTTACATCAACACTTGCCCATTTATTCTCTAAGTACATGTGTTGGTGGCCATTTTCCCGTGTACATCGGTGTACTTGGAGAATTGTAGAGAAATATTACCGAAATTTTCTTGAAAACCAAATGCACATTGTACACTTACTAGTAAGATTAGGTGTTCAAGAATGTGTTAGATGGTACACACATTCATTACTAAATCGTAAACCCTAAAATCTTAACCCTAAACCTTAATCTATTAACCCTAAACCCTAAATCTTAAATCCTTATCCCTGAATCTAAAACATAGCCCTAATCTACATGTAAATCATTAACTTAATATGTAAACCTTAAATCCTAACATTTTTTTCTCTTTGATCATAGAATGGATAGATCATGGATGTCCATTGCAAATCATTGCACCCCACAGTTTATTGTTGATCTTGATCAGTTTATTAGATTTATAGAGGAACATAGGAAACAACCTGGAGATAGGTTCTATTGTCCATGTAGGCATTTCGGTAACAACTTGAAAGTCAGCATTGGTGACAAAATCAAAAGTCCTGTTATGTGCAATGGGATTGTACAAGGATATACAGAATGGTACTGACATTGAGAGATTTCAAACCTAATATTAGTAGATGTCAACAGTAGTGTTTGTGTTGAACAAGAAATTGTCACTGATGATGTAGATGTGGAAAAATTGATTCTGACAGACATCGTTAATGTGACGCTAGATAATTATGGGATAGAGCACACTGGTCCACCTTCTTTGTTTAGGAACATCGTGCATGATGTTGAGAGATTGTTATAAATCGGTTGTACTAAGTTTACAAAGTTGGTTATTGTGTTGAGATTGTATAATCTAAAGGCTAACAATAGATGGAGCGACAAAAGCTTCACGTCACTGTTGTCTTTGTTGAAAGAAATTCTTCCTGAAGGAAACAAGCTTCCAATATCAACATACGAGTTAAAGAAAATATTATGCCCAATGGGAATGGAGGATAAGAAGATACATGCATGCCCGAATGATTGTATATTATTTCAAAAGGACTATGTAGATTTGAAAGATTCTTCAAAATGTGGGGCATCAAGGTATAAAATGATGGTTTGAAGAAAGTCTAAAACCGGCTCTCATGCCAAGATGATGTGGTATCTACCTATAATACCATGGTTCCACCACTTGTTTGTCAATCTGATAGATGAGGAGAATTTAAGGTGGCATGGGAAGGTTAAGAAAAATAATGATGGGATTCTATGACATGCGTCTGATTCCCCACAGTGGAAGAAGATTGATTTATTGTATCCTGAATTTGGTGAAGAAGTTAGGAATCTAAGACTTGGGATTTGTACTAATGGGATGAATCTATACGACACATTAAGAAGCAAAAATAACACTTGGCATATTATGCTTGTAAAATATAATCTTCCTCCCTGGTTGTGTATGAAAAATAAGTATGTTATGTTGTCATTGTTGATATCGGGCCCTAAACAACATGGAAATGGCATTGATGTTTATCTTGAATCTCTAATTGATGACTTAAAGAAACTCTAGGGTGAAGGTGTGACGACCTATGATGGTTTATGTAGAGAGACATTTCGTTTGCATGCTATGTTGTTTTGCACTATTAATAACTTTTTAACATATGGAATTTGTCTGACTACTGTCCAAAGTATTCCCTATATGTGAAGAGAACACGGTATCCATATGACTAAAATATAGCACAAAAACTATATATCTTGGTCATTGAAGGTTTCTTTCAAAATTTACATCTGTATCGAAGGTTGTGAAAAGCATTCAATGGATGGAATGAGGAATGGAGTGCCCTTAAACCTATACGAGGGGAGGTTGTTTATGGAAGAGTAAAAGAATTTGTCAATGAATTTGGTAAGAGATCACAATGTACCTTTCCCACACAAAGTGAATAATCTTCATTCAAGAAGAAGTCAATATTTTGGGATCATCCTTATTGGTGTTCTTTGGCTGTTAGGCAGTCATGCATGTTGAGAAAAATATCCATGATAGCATCATTGGTACTCTGTTGAATATACCAGGTAAAACTAAAGATGGCATAAAATCCATAATGGACCTACGTGAAATGCGAATAAGGAAAAAAATAATAGAAGTAGATAGTAGTGATCAGAGAACATATTTACCTCCTACTTGTTACATGTTGTCTCTAAAGGAGAAGAAAGCTTTTTGCGAGTGGTTGGTTCGATGTTGGTGCCACAGGGTTACTCTTCCAACATCCATAGGATGGTAACAATGAAAGATATAAAGTTGATAGGTCTTAAATATCATGATTGCAACACTCTAATGCAACATATATTATTCATAGAAATTTGATATATATTGTTGAAGCATGCAAGGTTTGTAATTACCAGATATTGTTTCTTCTTCAACAGTCTATGTAGAAAAGTTATTTATCCTGAGAATCTGGATAAGTTGCAAAGAGAAGTGGTTGTTACTCTATGTCAGCTTGAAATGTATTATCCTCCTTCATTCTTTGATATCGTGATACATCTTGTTGTCCACTCGCTAGTATAGTAATGTTCTATAGGGTCGTTTTTTTAAGCCTATAGTGTCACTTTCTAACCGACGCTTAAGTGGTCGTCGCTATAGAAAATGCACTATAGGGTTAATTTTTTTAACCAAAGAAAACCGACCTTAGATACCAGCATTGGGTTGGCACAAATAGAAACCTGAGGCAATAGTTGCACTGTTAAGTCACATATATCAAGAAAAATGGACCCTATGGCCAAAATTGATCATTTTGAATATGAAAAGAAGATAACCAACCCTAGAGGTCTATAAGGTCAGTTATATGAAAAACATGGCCCTGAAGGTTTGTAAGGTCGGTTGTCACTACTACATAAAAGCCTTTTAGCGTCGGTTAATTAAGGACTTTAGTGTCGGTTACAAAGTGACACCCAAGTGGGCGCCGCTAAAGGGGGACACCTTCGGTGTCAGTTCCCAACCGACGCCAGAACATTTTCCGCTACCAAAAATGCGCCAGCAAAGGGACTATAGGTGTCGGTTGTTTAGTAAAAACTGACGCCCAAACTCTTCCCGCCACCAAAAACGCGCCAGAAAAGGGACTATAGGTGTCAGTTGGTTACTTAACAACCAACGCCAAAACTCTTCCCGCCACCGAAATCACGATAGGAAAGGGACTATAGGCGTCAGTTGTTTACTAAACAACCGATGCCAAAACTCTTCCCGCCACCAAAAACACGTCAGCAAAGGGATTATAGGTATCATTTTTATAAAGGAAACAGATGCCACATATGATGAAAGGACGTCGGTGTCATGAGTAACCGACGTCATATTCCCTGACAACACGGTCAAATAGACGTCGATTTTAAGTGAAAAACCGCCACGGTATGTATTTGGTGTCGGTTTTATACAAATAAACGACGCCGATTGTGTGTTTTTTTTCTTATCAGTTTGTAGGCCTGCTGTGGTTGGTCGCTGGATGTTGAACTGTAGGTTTACGACATCCATTGATATCAGCCAACAACAGGCCACAAACCTGCAAAATTAACATGATGGACAATATTATATATATGTGATTCACACTCATGTATAAGAACATTTAATTCATATTATTTTTTCATCACACGCATGTAGAAACCAGTAGCAACCTGTAGTTCCATTTATTTCATCTCTTTTCACATTCAGATACATGTAGAAACATTCATGTATTGATGATTTTCACACGCATGACAATTCATAAAAATTCATTCACATTCACACAAAATTAATTATGAAAACAAAGTTATTCTTTATTCATCATTGTCATCATTGTCAACAAAATTATATTTAAAAATTCCCACTCTTTGCAGGGCTTTTACCCAATCTTCTCTTACAACATCTAATTCATCTCTCATATAGGGAGCATGTACATCGAAACGCTTTGCACCTGTGTTGAAGTCCTCAGTTTTAAAGACCTACAAAGATAATGATGTATATACATAATTATAATAATATATAATAAGATTCATATATTTCATATTATCTAATGAGACTATGTATAATACCGTTGTATGTTATCGATTTCCAGTACGACATGTTTGATGATTAGGTCCATAAATCGCATCACACAGTAGGCACATGCCCATCCGTTGTCTTGTGTAGCACACTATAAATTGAAACATACAAAATATTCAAAAATAAAAATAAGCACAGTTCACATAAATAATATATACATTGGAGTCAGGAAATTACTTTCACAATCTCCCAAATGAGTGTCAGATTTTTTTTCCTTTGGACCTTTCCTCCAGCTTTTTTGTACTCTTGTAAAGCCCTATATATGTTAATGTAACACATTAAATTGCATAATTAAATAGTAATGTTGTAACAAATGTTAATAGATATAAAAATATAAAATATTTCTCACGAGAATAATGGCCTTTTAATTGCATGTCCATATAATACATCCAACTCACTCCCCGCAGGATCTAGATAATAGACGGTGAATGTCTTGGGGACAATAACTAATAACTCCCAATGCTTACCACTATAGGTAAGAAAGTAGAAAATTAATAACTCAATATCCGCAATAAAAATGTAATTTTCTTAAGTCCAAATTACAAGCAAAGTAAACTTACTCAACATTGAATGAAGTTGTTATCATCATTTTATTATTTTTACCAAAATATTCAAAAGCATCATAGAAGTATGAAGTTACTGAATATGGGTCTGTATCTATAAGACTAATCAAAGATGGAATCAAAAATCCCACATGGGAAAACTCAAAATCTATACATGTCTTGTGTAAGTGGCTGCAAAACATGTATTATGTATGCATTAATATATAAGAAACCAGATTGCCGTATATAAAACAAGGTATATGGATGTATAAACCAGATTGTCGTATGCATTAATCTCACCATATCCATAGCTCTACAATAGATGTCCTCAGCCATTCATAACTAAACAACTCCAAAATATCTTGTATAAATACATTGTTTTCGAATATTTGACCTACATTAATACGTATCTAGAACTTCTATTACGTATGCATTAATACGTATGCTAAACTTGTATAAATAGATTGCTATCATATGATTTACCTGCAGCATTCTCCAGAATAGTAACATTTATACGGCAATTTGGATTTTGTTTGTCGATTCATACTGCCACACTCCTACTATTAGGACCTATCGAGGCATGTAGGTCCCCTGGAAGCCAACTTGGGAGTCGAGGAGGTGGAGGCCGAGATGTAGAGGGTCTCGTCTTTTTTACTTGTATATATAATTTCATATCAATTGACTCATATATATATACACACTAACAAATTAAAGTAATAAAATTTGATCATACAATATCAGTATAGAGGACATCCGCTTCGGGCCACATTATTACTCCGCCTACTGCCTCACCAAGTGTTTCAACATCTGGGTGTGCATGAGGCAGTGCAAGAGTCGTCTAGCCAGGGAGTATATGTATCGGGCTCACACGTACCATGCCATCTGGTACTGGACTCCCATGAAACATGCGCCCTTTAAGGGGTGGGTAAGCGGATGCCTCTGTAACGATATATCCTTCACTTTTTAGTCGGCATGGCTTCAACCCCTACAAATTTACGTAAAGAATGTTATATGCATATATACACAAACATATCATCTTGAACAGACTAGCTATTATATATGCCATAAAAATACTTACAGAGGACGTGCTAGGTTGTGGGTCTATACGATTACTCCCAACCTCTACAGTACGAGCAGTAGGAGAAGAGTGGCCTGCCGCAGGTTCTGTATGAGTAGCAGTCTGAGACGCCTGCCACTTGTTAATTTCTTCATAGAGTCTTTTATCAATTACTTCCTCGACTCTCCTATCAATTAAGGAATCCACCTATACATGGATAAAAGAAATGTTAGTTTCTGATTATTGAATTCCCTTTCACAATAACGTTCAAAAACCAGAATAAGTTACCTCAGCTTGTGAACGTCTCGCTTTTGGGACAGGTTTGCGCTGGGATGACCCAAAGAACGCTTTGATGCCCACACCAGCGCCTGCACCCCTTACACATCCAGGATGCGCGGGGGTTACCCAGAGCAACTGTCAGTTCATCCCTTATGCCCTGAGGGATGAACTTGCCTTCCTTCCTCTGCTCGTGCATCTCCCACTAATCACCATCAACAAAAATTCGTAAGTAAACATAACAATAATCAATATCAATAGATTGCTCTAAGAGTTGATTTTAACCATTTTTGCAGCCGCCTCAGCAATTGCAGGCTTCGATATCTCTCCCTTCTTGTTTTGCCTCCCAGCTATCCACATAGCATGGTGAGGCAGAGGTGCGGGAACAGTAGTAGATGACTTTGCAGTCTCCTGAGTAGCAGCAGGCTGAGTAGACTCAGCCTGTAGTCTTTGGCGAATGCCTGCATATCCCATCATTATTTTTCTTAACATTTGCATGCCACTTCAAATTCTTCGCATCTATAGGATTGGCAAACAAGCGTTGAAACCGTGGTATTATAGGTAGATACCACATCACCTTGGTGGAAGAACTAGTTTTGGACTCCACCGAAGTCATCAATTTATACCTTGTGGGGAATCATACGCATGTCGTAGGATCTCATCATTATTTTTCATAACATCTGCATGCCACCTCAAATTCTTTGCATCTATAGGATTGGCAAACAAGCGTTGAAACTGTGGTATTATAGGTAGATACCACATCACCTTTGCGGGAGAACCAGTTTTGGACTCCCCCAAAGTTGTCAATTTATACCTTGATGCACCATATATCAAACAATCTTTTAAATCCACATAGTCCTTTTGAAATAATACACAGTCATTCTTGCATGCGTGTATCTTCTTGGCCTCCATTCCCATTAGGCACAACAATTTCTTTAACTGGTATGTTGAGATCGGCAGCTCATTTCCTTCAGGAAGAATTTCTTTCAACAAAGACAACAATGACGTGAAGCTTTTGTCACTCCATCGATTGTCAGCTTTCAGTTTATACAATCTCAACACAGTGCTAAGCTTCGTAAACTTACAACCCGTGTATAACGGTATCTCAACATCATGCACAATGTTTCTAAACATGGGAGGTGGATCAGTTTTGGTGTGCTCTACCCCACAACTATCCAGTATCGCATAAACGATATCTACTGGAACTGATTCGTTCACATCTACGACATCGAAGGCAATTTCTTCTTCCACACAAGCACTGCTATCGACATCCACTGGTTTCAGGTTTGAAATCTCTCCATGCTAGTGCCATTCTGTATAGCCTTGTACAATCTCGTTGCACATGACATGACTTCTCATTTCGTCACTAGTACTGACTTTCAAGTTGTTACCGCAATGCCTACATGGATAGTAGAACCTATCTCCAGGTTGTTTCCTATGTTCCTCGACAATTCTAATAAACTGATCAAGACCAGATATAAACTCTGGGGTGCAGCGATTGTGAATGGACATCCATGATCTATCCATTCTATGATCAAAGAGAAAACAATAAGTATATATTACAACAAGATTAGGGTCTAGGGTTAACATATTAGAGTTTTCATGGTTAAAACTTTAGTGTTTAAGGTCTTATATATAATTAATGGTTAAAACATCCTAAGTGAGATTAGGTGTCCAAGAACAGTCCTAAACCGGGGACTATCGAAGATTTACTCCTAATGAGTAAATCTTGGACGGGTTTCTAGGCCAACAAATACATGTGCTGTAATTCTTATATATAATAAATGTGTACCACCTATCCCATTCTTAAACACCTAATCTCACTAGTAAGTGTATAATGTGTATTGGGTTTTCAAGAAAATTTCGGCAGCATTTCCCCGTTGTTCTCCAAGTACATATGCACTTAGAGAACAAATGGGGAAATGCTGCCGAAATTTTCTTGAAAACCCAATACACATTATACACTTACATCCTAAGTGAGATTAGGTGTTCAAGAACAGTCCCAAACTGGGGACTATCCAACATTTACTCCTAATGAGTAAATCTTGGACGGGTTTCTAGGCCAACAAATACATGTGTTGTCATTCCTATATATAATAAATGTCTATAAACTACAGGCAACATGGTTAATCCTAATATATATATAGAGCATTATTAAATAATAAATCAGGAAATCAATAGTTTCAAAGAAAAGGGCTAGGAATCTTTACTAGACATTATATGTAGCCCTAATCATCATATTTAACATACTACGTTATTATGAACATCCATATCAGATTAAGATCATACTATGTTATAACCATTGGTTTAATAATCCTATTTCCGCATGTACATGATTATCAACTTTAAAACCCTATAATTCATTGAAATCATTCTAATTCAATTTAAGATGTTGGGATCACATAATTATATACTGACATCAGAATATATAAAAAAAATCATAATTAACATGATTAACAACATGCTCATCAAACTAGGGTTTTCTTGAATATCATCTAATATTCGTGTACTAACTATACCTTTGTAACAAGAAGAATAATAAAGCTTTAAGTATATTTTATTCACAATCTACGCATTTTTATGATCAAAACCATATACAATATGTCTATAATTGGAGCTAGCATTCATTTCCTACATTATTGGCAATATTAATGTGAATCTGACCAGCCAATGGTGGTCGAGCAGGAGCAGGTACCTACTTGAGGGTGGAGCTGCTTGAGGGTGGAGGAAGAAGAGGAGGAAGAAGAGAAGGAGCATGGTACCTTTGTTTGTGGTGCACCGGCCTGGAGAGCAGGGAGCAGAGTTGTGATCGGACCTGGAGAGTAGGGCTAGGAGAGTTGCGGCCGGCCTGGACAACAGCGGCAGGAGAACCAGAGCAAACAGCTGACGATGGAGAGTGGCGGCGAGTGGCAATGGCGAGCGGCGAGCAGTGAGTGGGCGACGGCGACGGGGGTAACGGCGGCGGGAGCAGCAGCAATGAGTGGTGGCGGCGCGGGGGAGCAACGGGCAACGGTGGGACCAATGACTGTGCGGAGCAAATCGCTAGACCTAGCAGCACGCAACAGGTTCACAATGAAACAAAGATAATGGGGAAAAGTTCTCTATTTTGCGGGGATATTAACTATACCATAGTCGTCGGTTGTTTCCAAAATCGACACCTAAGAAGCAATAGTTCCAGTCACCGAGAAAAATTGACACTAAATGGGGGTAAAAAATTTCGTAGGGACATCGTGCGAACACTCATTAGCATCGGTTATGTTACGCAAACTAACGATACAAAGGGATTGATAAAAAAAATATTTAGTCGTCGGTTATTAGTTAAACAACCGACGCATTATGTGAAATTTGGGGGTAATTTTTTGCACTGAAAAATTAGATTTCACAGGTGATTTTAGACATCGGTTTATTAATAAGGAACCGACACAAAAAGAAAAGCGATACCCGTGTTTGGTTACCCTTCTCATATAGATGTCAGATTATTTGTATAACCAACATTGTATGTATTAGGCGTCGATTTCCTATATACAACTGACGCCTGTGAATGCGACTTTATAAGCCATTTCTGTAGTAGTGTGTACTACAAAAAATGACCCAATAGAGGGACAAAGAAACTGACTCTGAGGTCTGTAAGGTTAGTTATACTAAAAAACTAACCCTATAGTGTCTATAAGGTCAGTTATACTTAAAACCCGACCTTGAAGGTTTGTAAGGTAAATTATATGAACAAATCTGACCCTGAAGGTCTCTAAGGTCAGTTGTACTGCAAAAACCGACCCAATAGAGGTACAAAGAAACTGACCCTAAAAGAAACTGACCCTGTGGTCTGTATGTTTGGTTATACTAAAAATTGATAGTAGTGTCTGTAAGGTCAGTTATACTAAAAACTGACCATGTAGTGTACAATTTTTTTATAGCAAATCTACAGAACAAATTTCTGTAGAACAATAACCTACTGAACAAAAATCTACTTTACAAAGATCAAAACCTACAATATAAAGAAGATTTGCAAAAGCAACGATGCAAGCCTAAAATTCATTCTAAAGTCACTTGCTGGCTTTTATGCTCAATCCTATTCGAATTGATATCAATTTCCAAACCACACACATTCATAACAAAAATAATTCAACATATTCAGTTGAGACATATTCATACACATAATACATCATAACATTCACAAAATGATTGACTACATTAACCAAGTCTGAGATGATATTAAAACTCATGTCAGATACAAAAGTAAATTTGAAAGAGTTTTAAACTACATACATAAATGAAGCTAACATATGCAATCAATCCAATGCCATAGTGACTTCATTTAGAAAAGCATCTGACCACTCTTCTCAATTCAACTAGTGTGTAAGGGTGAGTTCTAAAGATCTCCAACAGAAATGCACTTGCTAATATTTTATAAAATGACTACAACTCACTTGTAAATTTATGATATTATTCTTTATTACCTGATCTATAGTCTGAATGTCATGTGCTGCTCCTTTGACAATAGTTTGCATATATTTCATTACATACTAGCCACAAGCCCAGTCATTATTTTGTATAGGACACTACAAATAAGGAGTTATACTTAATGTTAGTAAACTACTATAAATAGAGAGTTGGCATTAATACATTGCTATAAGAGTTGTACATAAAACTAAGCCATCAAAGTAGCTAACCTTGGCATTCTTCAAACTCAATGTCTTTAATTTTGTAGGTATTCGTCCTCCACCTTCACAAAAAGCCTTTATTTCTCTATTAATTAAATGATTAAAATATTTGGCAAAATAGAAATTCTAAATAGAAATATCATGTTGAAGCATAACAATTGATGTGGTACAGACTAAATTTATGCTTACTCTATAGTTGGCAATTTCAGTTTGTGGCGCCTTGTTGTTTTTCCCATTGGGTCAAGATAATAAAGAGTTATCAATTTTGGGACGATCACACTAATTCCCAATGTCTAGATCTGAGTAAGATAAACAAACAATAAAATATAGATAATAATCATTATTAAAATTATATTGAATAATAAAACTTACTTGACATTTAAAGGAATTAGAATAATTTCCTTTCCTACACTAGAAAAATATTTGAATGCAGTAGAGAAGCAGTCATTTTCATCCTCAATACGTGTTTCCACCTGACTAGTGACTGAAGGAACTATGAATCCAACATTCTTTATTTCAAAGTTGATGGCATCGGTATATATGTGGTTGTAAAATTTTGTAATCATTTCATATATAGAAATCAACTAAAAATGTGTGTTGGAATTTTCTATATTGATAGATTCTTACGTATCCATACTTTAATATCGAAGTATTTAGCCAGTCATACTAGAATAATTCTATAATATCTTCAAGAAAAATATAATTCTCTAAGTCCCTCCTAGTTGCATATTCTTTTAAATTGACCAACATATGTGATCTTGAGCTTTGGTTGGCTAAGTAATGACACAAACATTTACATTTACTTCCCAACTCGTCGAATGTGGATTCTGGAATGAAATATGTCTTGGGCATAGGAGGACGACTAGTAGGATTCTGACTTTTTGGTTTGCAAACCTATTAATTAAATTACATACTTATATCTCACGAGTTCATATATGTAGTCAAATATATTGGAAAAACATGATAGCATTTAGGTATACCTTGTCATTGAGAACCAAGTGTCTAGGCCACCCCACCATAGCACTGATTAGCCCTATTTTAGGGCTTCATCATGTGTCATTTTGCATTTCAATCATATCTATAGCTGTTAGATTACATGTTATTTCCCTCAATATGCATATTTGTGTAAAATGCACTTATGGACATTATTTGCATGTTTTTGAGGCATTTAGACCACGTTTGATGGAAGAGAGAGAGAGGGAGTGATCCTAGGGTTTATCTGCCCTTGGAGAAGCCCAAAGAGAAGTCTGATGCTCCCTCAACCTACCCCTAGTGGCCAAAGACACATAGAAGAAAAGATTTGTAAGGAAATCTAAAGAATCAAGCCCAAGTGCAGCAGTAGATAGCATCACGACCGTGCAGTAAAGAATGGTTGTGCAAGGGACAACCACCACGGCCGTGCCACCTAGCATGGTTGTGCTACATAACTGAAGAATGGGTATGACACAACACCACAGACACCATCACCTTACTCAGCATGGTCGTGCTACCCTTAACCCCCCACGACCGTGGTAACCACCACTGACATGCCAGTTTTAGTACAAAAATGACCAACAACATGTGATCTTGACATTTTAATTCCCATGATCATTGTACCCTACCACAGCCACCATCACCTTGATTACCCCTACCCACCATGGTCGTGGTGAACCACCACGGTTGTGGTGAACCACCAAAGCCATGCTACTCACAAAACCTAGTTACTTTTTCCACTTCATTTCCCACTTTGCCCCTACTTTACCTATTGCTTCTCCCACACCTATATATAGGGGGGTGGCGGTTGTAGGTCAAGGTTAGCTACCTTCCAGCACCTCCTAGATCCCCATTTTCTACCCTTAGCCATTCCACTCCATTTCCACCTCCATTTCACCATTTCCACCACCAAAAAACTAGTTTATCCTAGTTTCTACCCATAATCCCCTTCATTCCATGCCCCTACATCTTGGAGGAGGGAGGTGGATGCCCTGTAGTAGCTGAAGTGGAGGATTTCTTCATCTACACCGAGCTCCATGGCTTCTTCTATCTCCTTCTCCTTTCTTTTTGTATTTTGCTTTGTCATGAGTAGCTAGGCCCCTTGGGTGGGTTGTTTGGAGTGTAAAATATTACTTTGATACCATGTTGGGGGAAAATGACATGTAAACTTTGTAATTCCATTTTCTAATTATTATGTTCTATTTCTATCTCATTCTCCATGAATTTCTTGTTGGTTTGTGTGTGAAATCACCGAGGAATCTAGGCAAATTGCTTATGTATGTGAATTTTGGGATTTGCCCCTAGGTCCAATTCTTGGATCCCTAGGTTGCCTCCCATCTTCCTACATCCTAATCAATCTCCCTAAACCTAAGTGGGAGATCTAAGTAGCTAGATTAGGTAATTCTATTGTAATTAGCAAGGAGCCTTCTCAAGGCTAGAATGTGGGGGAATTGGGGCCCAAAACCCTAATTTCACCTCCCCATTACTACTCTCAGCCCCTAATTGCCCTAGGAATGTCAAATCTAGAAACCTAGACTTGATTAGACTCTAATTGAATTGTACTTAATCCATAACCCAAATGAGCCTCGCAAGGGTAGTAGGGGGTGTTAGGGACTAGTTCCCCTATACACAATCTACAATATCCATGGCCAGTTAGTATCTTAGGTTAATTCATTAGACACTAACTTGTTGTTTGGTTTGGATAATCAAAATGGAATCATAATGTTCATACGTCACCCCCAACTTAAGTGATAAGTGCATCCCCTAAATAGCCCAAACCTTCATTACTTGCTTTAAAACCCTAGTTTTCATCTTGCTTAGCTAGTGTTAGTTTAGTTAGCTCTTTTCCTGCTTAGTTAGCTTCTTGCCCTATTTTTGCCCTATTTTTGCTAGTTTATCTCTTTACTCGCTCTTTTGCTTTTGTTTTGCCTATCTTAGTGTAAATTACCTTTTCATAGCTAGCTTAATATTTTCTTGCATACTTAGTCTTAATCTAGTCTAGGGTTAACTTAGGCTTTGTTCTCGCATTCCGTTCTTTCTTTCTTAACTTATTTTAACAACCAAAGAACATTTAAACCCTTAACCCTAGTCTCTGTAGTAGGAACTCGTCCAAACTAACCTAGCTCTAGTGCCCCCTTTTCTCCCTGACAATCAACCCCTACTCTTGCCCTTCACCTATGCTACCATAGTACCCTGTGTGCTTGTGGACGACCTATTTGGTATTGTGATCGGGTTGGTTAGGGTTAATATAAATTTTGAAAGATCAACACATGTGTTCGACTCCCGTGGAGTGCATCTAGTCACCCATTGTTAGCTAGTGTGTACACCTCTGGCTTGACGCACCATGCACCCTCTGCTTCTTCAACTATACTATATTTAGGATTATGTATGGGTAGTGGTTTGTCCCCCATTCCGTCGTACTAAAGATGGATGGACACATGAAAAAAGTCATCAGTAATTGGTTGGCAATGCAATGTACACTGAGGTTATATACCATGCCCGCTGCCACAATATTATATTCTGGAACCTCCACTACAAGTTTTCAGTTCATACCAACCTAGAATTGAATTAATATAAGTCTATATATGAACTGGTAAACCAGATACCTACTACATATATATATATATATATATATATATCATACTAATAACACAACATATAAAACAAACTTATTGTAGATTGTTGTGGTGGGTCATTGGGAGTGCTCCCGCGACCTTCTACAATTGGATCATGAGCTTGCACCTCAATTGAGAGACACACAGTTTGAATAGGTTGATAAGGTTGACTAGGGTGAAATGAAGACATTATCTCTTTTAATTTATATTCTACTAATGCTTCAACTTCCTCTTGTGTAAGTTCTCTTCTAGATTGCTTTTCATAAGGGAAAAAATAAGACTTGAATCCTACACCAACTCCTAATTGCCTAACATGGCTAGGATGCTCCTTGTACCAAGAGAAACTATTAGTTCATCCATGCGGCCAGTTGGAATGAATTTTCCTTCCTTGCTTTGCTCATGGAGATCAATTTATTCATAGTTAATAAAAATATTAAATCACAACTAATTAGATATAACTAAATCAAAGTTTGTGGTATTTACTCTTTACTTACCATCTTTTGTGCCACCTCCTTAGTTGCAGGGTTGGTAATTTCACCTGCTCAATTTTTCTAGCATCAATCCACAGCAAGTGTTGAGGTGGACGCTCAACTTGAGTTGTACTAGACTCTTCTCCATAAGATAGTTGCTTCTCTTATAGTTGGTGACGGAAGGCATAACCACTGGGCCCCAAGTGATGGACATTCACATTTTTGGCCCGCCTTTCCTTTTGGGCCTTGTGAATAGACTAATCATTTCAAATGAGTATTGTAATTTAGATCAAATATATATATTAATTATATAAAAAGATTCATACAATACATCACAATCTTTAATACGTGAAACTCATTTGACTTCCTAAATGCAACAAAGCTTTTCCACGCCTTAGGATCTATAAAAATATATTGATCGGTTGATTTCTTCTTTTGATTAGGATTATCTATATAATCCCTTTTGATATAGGTCTTAAAATCCCTCCATCGTACACCACAACATTGTAGCTCTTTTTTCTTGTGATCTTTTTTATTTAGGTGAAAAACACCCTATAAAAGCAAAAGCAATAATGTTATTTCAACAAGGATATGTCTTTCCAAGCAAACTAAATTAGAATCAAAAAAGAAAAAACTTAATAAAATAATATCACTTCAACTCACATATATATCCTTCCGTAGGAGGTCTTTTAAGGAAATATCAACATCATGCTAATTTTCTATATGTATTGCCACCTTACTGCATGTAGTCACCCCTACGTAATGCTTGAAATTACTAGCATTTTCCCCAATAGGAGCTCTGGTGACATCAAACTATATTGGCAATTTCTCCCCTTTGTCCCTGAGCTCCTGCAGCCTAAGCATCAGTGTGGGACCTCGACATTTCTTAGCATCACCAGTACTAGAAGCATTACCCCTACTAGAAGCATCACCACTACCATAATTATGGTTCTCATGCTCAGGATGTTCATCTTCACTTACCATTTTAGAACAACCTGCAAGTATATGTGAAAAAATAAAAACATAAGTTATAATAAAAGCTCAAGTGCTAATATGATGTATATTTAAAAGATTACATACTTGAATGATAATAAAATGTAGATTTCAAAGAATGCATGCCTCTAGTATGGGTTGAGTGGCTAGTAAAGTAAAATTCCTTCAGCATGGTCTTGACATTTATAGTATTCATCGGTGTTAACTTCAACATTTACACTTGGCAAACCAATTGAGAATGGGCTGCAATCATCATACTTTTTGTAGTATTCTTCTTCGTTTATAGGGTCTACAGTAAACTGTCCTTTTCCATGAAGAAAGATAGACCAATTTTTATTTGTCGGGTCATCAATATAGAATACTTGTTTTTCTTGGTCTGCCATGATGAATGGCTCATCTTTCTCACCAATCTTTTCAAAATTCACCTATGTGAAACCAAATCATCCACTAAAACTCCTTTATTGTTATCAACCCTATTACATCTAAAGATAGGAACTCTAATATTTGTATAGTCTAATTCCCATATGTCTTCAATGATGCCATAATACGACATCTCAGATTCATGTGGTCTTTTATCTTTAGCACTAACAAAATACACCGAATAATCTTGAACAGTGACCCCACTATTTTGGACTACACTACTTTCATCTAGACGCTTTGTGTTGTATAAAAATCCTTTTATGTCATATCCTTATATAACATGATGTTCATTTTTGGCTTAAAGGTGAGCCATTTTATGTACTCAACAACATTATTCGGTGATTCAGATAGTTGACTAAAGACTTTTTCTTCAAACCACCTAATAAATGTTTGATTATCCTCTCTTGCAAGCCACATTGAACTATATCGAGGATGATTTCTCTTGAAAAGATCATTGTGTTCTATGATGTACTACCAACTTCATCTATGTTGTGTAAAATATAAAATGTTCTAGTTAACACAACTCACGACTAATTCCTTTCACTCGTGCTCCTAGAGTTCCTTTGCCACAATAAAATTTAGTGTGATGGGAATTTTATAGATAGATAGAAGTTTCATTGCAATTCAAAAAATCATTGCAAAAGTTTATCACCTCCCTAGCCACATAACCCTTAATAATACTCCCTTTAGCACGATAGTGATTTTGAACATAACCTTTAAAAACACTCATGTAGAATTCAAATGGATACATCCAGTGCAAGAAAATTGGACCCAACATTGTTATATGTACTACAAGATGAACCATGATATCAAAAAAATGAAGGAGGGAAGTACATTTCAAGCTGACACATGGTAACAATTACATATTTTTGTAATTTATCAAGAGTATCAGGATGTATCACTTTGTTGCATATTTCATTGAAGAAGATATAGATTCTTGTGATTATAAACCTTACATGCTTTGACAATATAGATCGAACAACCAGGGGTAAAATTTGTTGCATTAACGTGGACAATCATGAGATTTGAGACCTATCAACTTCATATCCTTCTTTGATACCAATCTATGAATATTAGAAGAGTATCTTTGTGGAAACTTAATATTATACAAGCACTCACAGAATGTCTTTTTCTCCTACTTTGACAAAGTGTAACAAGCTAGTGGTAAATATGTGTTGTGACCCCTAATCTCCATTGATAATTGTTTTATTATACCCATTAATTCTAAATTTTTTCTGGATTTTATGATGTCTTTAGTCTTTTCTGGTATATTCAATAGCGTACCAATGATGCTATCACAAACTTTTTTCCAACATACATGACATCAATGTAGTGTCTAATTGATAAGAATCTCCAAGAAGGAAGATCCCATAATATTGACATCTTCTTGTATAAAGATTTGTCACATGCGAGAGTATGACTACTTGATCTCTTTCCAAATTCATTGACAATATCTTTCCCTTTCATATACAACATTTCCTGATATAGGTTTACGAGAACTTCATTCCTCAATTGATCCATTAATGCTTTTGTATTTCCTTTGATAAGGATGCACTTGTGGGAGAAATATTCGATGACCAACATATATGATTTTACCACCATTTTTTAGTCAGATTGAATCAGTATTTTCCTCACAAATAGGACATGCTTTGTATCCTTTTATGCTATATCCAGACAAATTTCCATAAGTTGGAAAGTCATTACTCATACAAAACAATATAGCACACAAATTAAAGATCTCTTCACTTGAAGCATCATATGTCATAACACCTTCTTCCCATAGTTTCATTAGGTCATCAATTAGAGGTTGAAGGTAAACATCAACGTCATTTCCAGATTGCTTGAGACGTGATATCAATATTGACAACATGAAATACTTATTTTTATACACAAATAAGGAGTAAGATTGTATATAACAATCATAACACACCAAGTGGTATGTTGGTTGCTCAATGTACCATAAAGATTCATTCCATCTGTACAGAGTCCAAGTCTTAAGTTCCCTATTTCTTTACCAAATTGAGGGTATAATAAATCAATTTTCTTCCATGGTGGTGAATCAGATGCATGTCGTAGGATGCCATCATCATTGCCCTTTAACTCCCCATGCCAAGAAAAATTTCTTGCATCTTCAGTAGTAGAAAATAAGAGTTGAAATCATGGTATTATTCGTAGATACCACATCACCTTGGCAGGAGAGACATTCTTAGCCTTACCTGAATTTGTGGCCTTATAACTTGACACACCACATTTTGGACAATTTATCAAATTTCTATAGTCCTTCTAAAATAACACACAATCATTTGGTCATGCATGAATCTTTTTAGCCTCCATTCCCATTTGTCACATTATTTTCTTTGATTGATATGTTGAGATTGGAAGCTCGTTGCCTTCAGGAAGAATTTCCTTTAACAAGGATAATAGTGAAGTGAAACTCTTATCGCTCCACCTATTTTGAGATTTAAGAGTATATAATTGCATCACAACACTCAACCTTGTGAACTTAGTACAACCCTTATATAACGATCTTTCATCATCATGGACAATGTTTGCAAATAAAGAAGGTGGATCAATGACATTGTCCTGACAACTACATAGCATCTCATCAACCATATCATCCTGAATCGGTTCATCATTGACATTATCATCATTATCTATATATTGTATGCCCCAACTATTAGTATCGACATTTTCTGATTCATAATTAAATTTCTCTCCATACAAATACCATTCATTATAACTGTGTATGATCCCATTATGTATGACATGATTCTTAACTTCCTCAATAGTATCAACTTTCAAATTGTTATCACAATTTCCACATGGAAAATAAAACCTATTTATAGGTAGTTTCCTATGTTCATCAGCAAATCTGATAAATTCATCAAGACCTTTGGCAAACTCTAGACTGAAACAGTTCTTGATATACATCCAACTTTGATCCATTTTCTAGATCACATCAAAATTAATAAAACTTAGAATTTAATTTTGATACTATAAGTTCTAAGTTTTTATTGATAGGAAGTTAATTACTTTTATAGTAAAGTGTACCACCGATCCCATTTTTGAATATATAATCTCACTGGTAACTGTATAATGTATGTTTAGTTTTTAAGAAAATTTCAGCAGCATTTCTCCTAATATCTCCAAGTACATCGATGTAAATGGCAAATAACCACCCACATATGTACCCAAATAACAAATGAGGAAATACTACTAAAATTTTCTTCAAAACTAAACATATAAATACACTTACGTCCTAATCGAAATTAAATATCCAAAAATAGTCCCATATTGGGGACTATCCAAAATTTACTCCTAATGAGTAAATTTTGAATGGATTTCTAAGTTAATATATAAATGTATTATTGTCATATTTATATTTTAAGTAAAATGTCATCATTGATGATCTCATCTGTAAACTCTAAAGTGTCAATCTGGTACTACACAATGTCTACGCTCATATTTCTAGAATGTATACAATGATTAGATATGTGACTGATAATAAAATGTAGATATGAAAGAATACATGTTTTTATTATTGGTTGGGTTTCTAATCAAATAAAATGGAAAAATAATGTAACGAACCAGAGCCTTCTAGATGAAAATGAGAGAAGACAACGCATGGGCAGTGGAATGTGTGCAGGTGGCAAGGAGTACGAGGATGACCGTCAAGTGTCAGAGTGTTGACTGCTACGAGCAAGAAGATGACAACGTGACGTAGTAGTGGATGAGTTCTGTGAGCACTGACAATGGATGGCGACGAGTGCTCCTTCCTCGACAACAATGAGCTCTCCTTCCTCGACAGCAACAAGCTCTCCTTCCTCGGCGGCTACGAGCTCTCCTTCCTTGGTGGGGGTAATAGATGATGGTCGTAGGGGTTTGAGATGGCAGACAACAATGGCCTCGAACCACCAGCGACAACCATGAACCAAAGAGCTAGCGATGGAGCCCAACGATGGCGATGGAAGTCACCTTGATCGAGTGTGGTGCACTGGTCACAACCTACTAGATGGAAGAAACCATTGGAGGAAATCCAGATAGAGCACAGCACGAAGGTAATACCCCTATAGGTTGGTTGGTTGGTAACCAACCCAATAGAGAAAAGTGGTACCCCAAAAAAACACCTGCAAGGTCGGTTATTATGGGAAACTGACTCAAAAGGTCTAACATTTTCAAGGTTTATTTTTATGGACAACCGACTCAACAGGTCTCTATACCTAAAATTTGTACACTGATAGGTCGATTCTTTGCTAAAAACTGACCCTATAGCTCGACACTTGTGGAGGTGGGAAGGAAAAATGGAGACAATTTCATCGCGAGAAACATGTTCGGTCGGTTTTCTAATAAAATTGATGCTATGGTTATGTGTGTGAGCTTTTGGTGTGAAATTTTGATTTCTCAGGTCTTTTGTAGCGTCGATTAGCTTTAGTAAAACTGACCATGTACCTCAACCGATACCCAAATTTTTTCCTAATGACTTATTGCTTCGATTTTCTTTTAAAGAAGTGATGCAATAGATTATTAGGTCGGTTTTGCTAGTACAAGTGATGCTTTCGACAATTCTGTTATTCGCCAAAAATGTACTAGTGACTTGGCTAGGGAAGTGAAAATGTTGAGACCAGTTTTCTTGCATTGGATGTATCCTTTTGAATGACACATGAGCATTTTTAAAGGTGATGTTTGAAATCGCTATCGGTCTGAAGGGAGTATTATTGAGGGTTATGTGGGAAGAGAGGTTATGTATTTTTGCAATGACATTTTGAGTGGTAATGATGATCTTGTAAATGAAAAGAATATTAAGGACTATTCTTGCAAAGGGACTTTAGGATCATGAATGAAAGTAATGAACTGTGAGATGTTGGAACAAGCTCACTTGTATATTTTACACAACATCGATGAAGTGAGTGTTTATATCATAGAACATACCAATTTCATCAAGAAACAATATCCTCGAACCAATTCAATGTGGCTTGCTAGAGAGCATAACAAGACATTTATTAAGCGGTTTGAAGATAAAGTCTAACATTAGATATCTCAAATACCAAATAATATTGCTGAATATATCAAATGCCTCACCTTTTAACCAAAAATGAATGTTATGTCTTCTGAAGGGTTTGACATAAATGGGTTCTCATATTACACAAAGCGTCAAGATGATAAGAGCATCGTCTAAAATAGTGGGGTCACCCTTCAAGTGTCTTCATTTTTTTTCTAGTGTGAAAGATAAGAGTCCATGTGAAGCTAAAATGTCATATTACGGTGTCGTTGAAGACATACTGGAGTTTGACTATGTAGATTTCATAATTTTTCTCTTTAAGTGTAACTGGGTTGATAACACCAAATGAGTTATAGCGGATGAATTGGGTTTCACATTAGTGAATTTTGAAAAGATTGGAGAGAAGGGTGAATCATTCATATTAGCATCATAGGAGAAATAAGTATTTTATATCGATGATCCTGCAAATGAAAAATGGTCGGTTGTTCTTCATGGTAAAAGACGGTTCATTGAACATCCTAAGATGAAGAAGACTACTATGATAAGTATGATGACTAAAGTCCATTCTCGCCTGGGTTGCCAACACCAAATATTGAAGATAACGATGACTTATATGGGCATGGAGATTACACCAAAGGAATGTTAATTGATAAAATATCTCAATATTAGAGGCATGTTTTTATTTTTTTAAATGTTTTTATTCTTTTCAATATTTATATTTTTTGAATGTTATGTTAAATGTTAAATGTTTGATTTTTTTTATATGACACTTTTAGATGTATGACCGTGAGTATGATGATCGTGATAATGATTACCATGAGGTTAAGACGTGGCCTCACAATGTAAGTTTTACAATATATCATATATCTAGCTATATATATGTCCATTTATAAGTTATATGCTATATGTGTTTTTTTTGTCAATTTTTAGGTTGAGGATGTACCCCCTGAAAACCTTGTTCCACTTGAAGAGAAACATAAAAAAATTGAAAAAATCAGGGGGATCACTATGATGAACAAGTTACTACAATAAAGGGGCAATGGATCAAAATTAGTTGTGGATTTTGATCATGTAGGGAATCGAGTTGGAATGAATTGCAGCTCATTTGTTTCATATCTTGGAGTTTACTCATAGACATTATAGTGTAAATATTGAATCTTGGCATACAGTTCCTAAAGGGAAGAAAGACTTAGTATGGAAAGAACAATGTGTGACATATTATCATTTGCAATTCTATTATTAAAGTTATTTACAATTCTATTTTTAGAATACTCTATTAAATATATAAAATTTTGTAGAGTATATTTGAACTGGATGAAAGCCTACATCTTAAAAATGTGATGCAATGTTGTGGGAGGGTCCTAAGGAATTATAGGACAACTCCCAAGTGACAATACATATGTGAGGCTGATAAGAGGAAGAAGTCATCCCTTGAGCAATGAAACTACCTAGACCCGACTGAGTGGAAGGAATTTTTTGCCAAGATAAATACTGATAAATTCAAGCTATTAAGCATCACTCCCAATTCACATATTCATGATTGACCTTGATTGTTACTAACTAATACAATGTTCTTACTAAAAAGGCTATCAGTGATGCTCAAAGTGCAAGGCATGCACTAAATGTGCATGACCACACGATGGGTCCAGGTGGCTATGCAGCCCTTCACCAAAAACTATAGACATCTTTTGTTCAGCAGCCTACTACTCCTACTATTGAGACTGCTAGTCATCTACTACTCCCGCACCTCTGCATCGCCATGATGCGTGGATAGCTGGGAGGCAAAACAAAAACTGAGATACAACCAACCCCGCAACTACTGAGGCAGCTGCAAAAAATTTAAAATACAACTCTCGGAGCAATTAGTATTGATGATTGTTATATTTACTTACTAATTTCTATTCATGATGATTATCTGGATCTTTACGAGAAAAGGAAGCAAGGCTCGTTCATCCCTGAGGGAACAAGGGATGAATTGACAATTGCTCTCAGTAACCCAGAGCATTCTGGACGTGTTAAGGCTGCAGGTGTTGGAGTGGGCCTAAGAGCATTCTTTGGGGCATCCCAACACAAACATGTCCAAAAAGGGGGACTTTCAAGAGCTGAGGTAACCTATTCTTTTTTTAGAATGTTATTGGAAAGGAATTCATGAATCAAAGAGCATTTCTTTTGGACATGTATAGGTAGATGACTTAGTTGATAAAAGAGTAGATGAGTTAGTTGATAAGAGAGTCCAGGAAGCATGAGAAAGTGATAGGCGTCTCAGGTTACCACTCCAACAGTACCTATGGTGTGTTTCTCTTCCTGTACAATAGAGGTGGTTGGGAGTGATCATGTAGAGGTGTTTGGGAGTAATCCTATAGGCCCTCCACCTAGCACGTCCGTTGTAAGTATTTTTATGACATAGTAGCTAGTATTTTCAATATGATATGTTTATGTACGTATATAACATAGTCTATGTAAATTTATAGGGGGTGAGGCCATGCCATCTAAAATTGAAAGAATTTGTTGTTGCAGAGGGCGAGGCTTACCCACGCCTTCCAGGGAACACGATTCATGGCACTCCAGTACCTAGTTGGCTTCCAAATGACCTATACAGATCGATAGATCCTCAATGCAGGGGTTTCGAAATATGGATAGGTAAACATTCCAAAACTTCACGTATCATTGTTTCTATAGAGGAGGATGCTATAGGCCAATTATATGATACTAATATATTTCTAAAAGATATTTTGGGGTTGTTTCATTATACTTAGCTGAATTCATCTAAGAAGAACTATGGATGTGGTTAGATCTTATTTATATATCTATATACCTCATTTTATATATGGTGATTTATTTTCTTATATATTAATGCATACATAATATCTATTTTGCATCCGCTTACATAAGTTATGTAATAATTTTGAAATGACTGATGTGGGATTTCTAGTTTCATCCTTGATTAGTCATGTAAACAAAGACCCTACATCAGTTACCTTATATTGCTCCATCGCTTTTAAATATTTTGGTGAAAATAAAAAGAGCGTGATAGTAGCTCCATATAATATTGGTTAAGTTTACTTTGCTTATATTTTTGACTTAAGAAAATTACATTTCATTGTGGATTTTTAATTATATATTCTTTACTTTCTTATCACTAGAGGTAAGAATTGAGAGTTATTGGTTGTTGTCCCCAAGACGATGATTGTTTATTATCTTGATTCTAAGGGGAACAAATTAGGCCATTTGAGACACGATTTGAAGAGGCCATTATACACAGAGGAAATTTTTATATTTATATTCGTTAACATCTATTATTACATGACTATTTACTAATGCAATTCAATGTGTTACATGAACGTATAGGGCTTTAAAAGATTTCAAAAATGTTGGAGGAAATGTGGAGAAGAAAAAGAAAGTAATAGTTTAGAAGAATGTGGATGTAGTTTCCTAACTCAAATACATATTTTATTTATGTGAACCATGCTTATTTTTATTTATTAACATTTTGTATGTTGAAATTTATAGGGTGTTGTACAAGACAATGGTTGGGCATGTGCATACTTAGTGATGCGGTATATGGACATCATTGTCATATATGTTGCACAAGACATCAAAAACATAGAACATGTAATATACAGTCTTGATCATCATAAGTATACATAGCCTCATGAGATAATATGAAAATATCAAACTTATTAATTATATATATATGTCTTTCTCTTTTCAGGTGTTCAAAACTAGTGACTTCATTACAGGGGAAAGTTGTTAGATATACATATAACCTATACGATAGAACAATTAGATGACATAAGAAAATAATGGGTAAAAGCCTTTGAAAGGGAGGCAATTTTTTATTATGATTGAGGTATTGATGATAAAGAACAAAAAACATTGGTGCCATTATTTTTGTATGTATGTGGTGCTTATATATGCATTTGTGAATGACTTTTTTTAATTGTCTTATTGAAATTTGATCTATACATTTTTTTTTAAATTTGATCTATATACATGTGTGTGAATCTGAAGATGAATGAATGAATGTGCTTCTACATGTATATGAATGTAAAAATGGATGAAATGAACGGAACGTAGGTTTCTACATGTGTGTGAATGTGAAAATTGATGAATGCATGGAACTATAGGTTTGAAATGAACGGAACGATAGTTTGTGTATGAATTGTCAGTTTTTACATAGAACCGACTACAAACCAAACATCTTTTTGTTTGGAAATGGATTTAGTCGTCGATTTTACATAAATAACTGAGGACAATATGTAGGGATAGGTGTCACTTTTGTTTACATAACCATCAACTATGGATCCTACCGATGTCGGTTCATTTTCAGTTACAATCGGGGCCAGATCTGCATCGTTGGTTTTGGAACTGACATCATAGCCTTCTACCTTTACTGTCGCTCACATGGTTGACGCTTTGAAACTGACGTTAAAAGGTCATTTTAAATGATGTTAAAGGTAGTAGCCATACTAGTGAAGGCAATCAAGGAACAAGTTGATGATGCAAATATAAGGCATGGGTAGCGTGGATTGTTACCTAGTGTTCAATTGAGCCAAAGGAAAAGGAGCACGCCAGGGTGAGCTCGAACTCACGGGCGATGAAGATCGGGTAGGCCAGAGCGTTCTGAAGCACTTGAGCTCGAATTGGTGATGGAGGACCATAATTTCAGGCGGCAATGTACGATGCTCGAACAAGTGATGGGGAAGGCTATGGTGACGACTACATAAAATGGCAGAGAGGCAGACAGAAGCCCAAAAGGGTATAGTTTGTTTGACCCTTCAATTAAATGGTCAAGAATATTCCTAACTAATTATATATAGGATTCTTGCATGCTTATCCTATGATTTCTATTTTGTCACCTACCTCAATTTAAATGTACAAATATTTTAAATAATTGATATAAAACTTTCAATTATGTTTTTGCTCCAAAATTTGAGATAAACACTAAAAGTCTCTTTAAAATTCATATCACACCTCTTTCTGCCTTTTTGAGTAATTTCTTTGAAGGAGTTCAAAAATAAAAGACATTAGTTCTTCCCTTCTATATTCATATAAAAGGAAAGGGAAAAGTGACTTAATGTTGCCTAAGTGAGTAAATATTCTTATATTTTCGAAATTGGTGAAAAAGAAACATCTTATTAATCTTTTTGGCAGGTCGAAAGAGGAGATAGAAAGGTGAAGTTTAGTGATTTTATTTTAAAAGCCATAAAAGGGAAAAGAACATATATTGACTAAATATTTTAAATTTTGAATTCCTTGCCTCTTACTCTTTCTGCTTTCATTCCTTGTTGACTTCTTTGATAAAAGAAAGGGAAAACCACATTATCATTATTACTCAAGTATTTACAATACATTAAATAAATGGAAAAGTTGTTTTAAGTCCTTATTCTATTTCTCTTTGCATTGTGATCCTAGAAGTAACATTATTTTGGACTCTTTGCATTAAGATACTAAATAAATGTTCATTTAGGGAAACTACATAAAATTTATTTAAATTACTCATAAAATTTGGGATGTTACATTTCTACCCACCTTAATTAAATAAGGTATGTAATTTTCTAAAGTGGGTAGTTAAATGAAACTTTATCCTCAAAATTTCATTTAACTACCCACCTTAGAAAATTCCATACCTTTAGCACAAAACATCAACATACTACCATTATCATGTGAATCCATAGTTCCAAGAAGATGCATGCAAAAGAAAGTTTTGAAAAGAAAAAGTGCTAAACTACTAAACTCTACTCAGTGTTATCATCATCACTAGTTTGGAGACTGCTTGAGTCCTCACAGTTTGGAGACCGTTTGTGTTCATACGGTCTTGGGACAGTTTGGCTTCATGCGGTCTCACGACCGTTTTGCTTTCACACTGTCTCAGGACCGGTTGGTCTTCATACGGTCTTGGGACTATATGGATTCACACAGTCTTGGGACCATTTGGCTTTCACAGGGTCTCGGGTCTGGTTGGTCTTCACACGGTCTAGGGACCGTTTGGCTTCACTTGGTCTCGGGACCATTTGGCTTCACACGGTCTGGGGACCATTTTGCCTCCATTCGGTCTTGGGACCATTTGTCTTCCATTTGGTCTTGGGATCATTTGTCTTTCATTCGGTCTTGGGACCGTTTGGATTTTTTGTAAAAAATTTTGTGTTTTTCTATTAGAAGAAAAGGAGAAAATTTAGTCTAATGGTATATTCAGAATAGAGTGGAAAGTTAAATATTCTATCTAATTTATCTAAGAAAGAGTATGGAAAACTGAGAAAAACTAGTGAGATAACATCACAAAATGGGAGGTTATCAGCTAACTTGGTCAACCTATAACTATCACCCAAATGGAATCATGACCTTTGGCTATCCTAGGAAGACCAACCACAAAGTCCATAGCTATATGATTCCACTTCCACTAAAGTATTGGAAAAGGTTGTAAAGTTCATATAGGCTTTTAATGCTCTACATTGACTTGGTGAGATATTGGACACTTGTTAAAAAACTCTGCCACATTAAACTACAAATCGAACCACCAGTAAAAAACCTTCATATTGTGGTACATCTTTGTATTGTTGGGATGCATCACATTCATCAAGGAATGAGCCTCCTCAAGTACCATTTTCCTCAAGCCATCAACATATGGCACTATTGTCCTATTGTGGAAACAAATTATCCCATCATCTTACTCATGAAATCCATCGTGCTTCCTACTACCAAGCTCTGATTTGATATTTTGTATCATTGTATCATTCTTCTATG
The DNA here is from genome assembly GCA_963693085.1 of Alisma plantago-aquatica. NCBI lineage: Eukaryota > Viridiplantae > Streptophyta > Magnoliopsida > Alismatales > Alismataceae > Alisma > Alisma plantago-aquatica. Next base: position 1,510,480,485 of record OY856409.1, on the reverse strand, counting down.
TGTCTCTAATATGTTGTATCAACATAAACTTCACCTACAAGTGTGCTACCAATACTACCAACAATGAAACCTCCTACTTCATGTTCATCTGTCGAAGCGACACTGGCATGTCCCGCTTGTGACACACCATGGAGTGTAATTGCACCTTGTCTATGGCTGATGTCAATGATGACTTCCTACTAAGTGAATCAGAAATCACATTTACCTTGCCATGATGATAGTATTTTGTGTAGTAATAGTCTTTGATCAGCTCCATCCATCTTCTCTGTCTCATGTTCAAAAAATTTGTTTTGATAAGACATACTAAAGATTCTTGTGATCTGTTAAGACCTAACACTTCTCCTCATACAGATAGGGTCTGCAAATCTTCAAGGCGTGAACCACAACTGCTAGCTCCAGATCATGTGTTGGGTAGTTCTCCTTGTGTTTCTTAAGTTGTCGCAAAGCAAAAGAAATCGTATTCTTGTCCTGCATCAACACTCATCCCAAGCCATTCTTCGATGCATCACAAAAGACGATGCAACCTATCCCTTGCTCTTGCAGCACTAACACTAGAGTACTAGTTCACTTTTCCTTTAACAACTAGAGAGAAATCTAACCTTTATCATCCCAGATGGAAGGAACACCTTTCTTGGTCAACTTAGTTAGGGGTAACACTACAACACTAAAATTCTTAATGAATCTCATGTAGTAATATTGCAAGCCTAGGAAGAGTTAAACCCCAGTCTATGTCTTGAAATGCCCCACTCCAGTACAAATTCTATCATTTGGGTCTATACAAATTCCCTTATCAGATATGACATGACCAAGAAAACACACCTCAGTCAGCCAAAACTCGCACTTACTGAACTTGGCATACAACCGGTGATGCCTCAACAATGTGAACACCTAGGAATATGTTGTTCATGATGTTGATTTTCCCTAGAGTATATAACATATCATCTATGAACACAACAACAAATTTATCTAGATAAAGTTTGAACACCGTATTCATGAAGTCCATAAATGTTGTCGATGCATTGGTTAGCGCAAACAGCATAACCACAAACTCATAATGACCATACCTAGTCAAAGCAGTCTTAGGTATGTTATCTACCTTGATCCTTAAATGGTTGTATCCTTATCTTTGGTTGATCTTAGAGAACTCTGCACCACCTCTCAACTAATCAAACAAATCATCAATCACTAAAAAAATGGTCGTTAACTACAAAAGAATTGTAGAAAAAAACCCAAATTTTATATCTAAAAGTTTTATCTACATTTATCCATACATTTAGAATATGAATCTAATACAAGTGTGGCTAATTATTTTTGCTACATTTTTCATAATTGTATTTAGATATTCATCTAAATACAAATGAATATGTAACCCTAATTGAGGGTAAAACAATATCCTTACACATAAAAATGTAGTTGCAATTGTAGTTAAATATATGACTACAATTGTATATGTGGCTATGATATGTAGGAGGAAATGACATTTTTTACAATTGTATATGTAGTTGATCAGTAGAAAAAATTGGCACTTACTACACTTGTAATTGTATTCAATGTGTAGTGAGAGATATCATGTACTACACATGCATGCATATGTAGTTGGATTATGTATGTTGTCATTAAATTATATAAAAGTATTTTTTAGAATGAAAAAAAAATCAATATTGATTTAGATCAAGTTGTGGTTGTGATGTCAATAACCATGCTTTTATTTACATTGAAACAATGAGTACACATGGGGAGGATATAAACATTGCTCTAATTTTGTAACATGGAAAGAAGATATATGTGTACAATGACCCTAATTATGATATAAGCTTACATCACTCTCAGAGTTTCACCCAATGTTGTACTCTAGCTCTCAGAATTTTTTAATGAAACTTGAAATCAAAATCATCATGCAGTTGTCACTTGGATAAGGACATGTAGGATCTGGTCTGAATTTCATATCAGCAAACTAGATTACCACTGAAGAAAAAAGTAGAGATAAAAATCTTTAGGTTTCATGCCATTTTGAGCCTCATAATCTCGATGTTTCATACCATTTTGCTTTGCCTCTTGTGTCAAATTTTTGACCTCAGTAGTTTTGGACAGACCCTTCTTGTCATAATCTTGTAATATGCCCACCAGATCATGCGACAACAACAAATTAGGATGGCAATAATGTAGCCATGTAGAGTATGTCACTTACCTTCATACTAGCATAATAAGTTCATGCTCCAACTATAAAAAAACATTGATGTTCACAATGGGATATCTACATTACCATGACCCATGAACAACTAAAAGTGTTGATTAAGCTCATGGAAATATATCAAAAATAGTATTGATTGCAACATACTAGCATGTGTAGTCATTCATCCATGAACTGTTGTATTGAGGAATGTTACATAGAGTAAGAGTAGTTTCCTGCATTGTCATCAATAAGCTTATAAGGAACTAACATTGTGCCCTCAAATAGATCATAACACTCCTATATGAAGGTAGATATCAATAATTTGGAAAGAAAATATATCAAATATGAAATTGATGTGTTACTAAGCAAAAACATATTTAAAGTTGTCAAAGAAGTTAACATTTAGTGGTAGCAAAATAGTACTCCTTGAGATAGGGACAAACGACCAAAATCTTAGTCAATAAAATCATTCACATGTTTATTCCAAGTAATATTATTTTTAATGGTGTTAAATCTTTCAGTGTAATACCTTTAAATATTTCTAATAATTCATCTATTCTAAGAAAAATCTTTCCAAGATGTTCTCAACACTTCCAATCTTGTTGATTGCCTGTTTGGTTTGTTGTAGTGAGACTTTTAAAGTGAGTTTTTAATGTAATTTAACTTTGTAAAATCATAGTGTCCATCTCCACTGGGGTGTTAATTTGTAGCATATGGATGGACAGGAGCTAAAACACCAAACTAGCTCTCTTCATACCTTGAAGATAAATGAGGTATCAAGTTTCATCTACACTTTACCCTATCTCCTTCTTGTGAGTCTTTTGTATTGGACTGTTGATGGAGGTTTTATTTTCATGTTCCTATTTTGGAAGGTTGACTATTGGTGCAGCTATCATAAGAAGAAGGAAACCGAAAGATGACATAGACATGGGTGTGGCCAACCCATGCTTGATTGGAGAAATATCTTCCGATTGTCATGTGTGCAAGTGGGTAAATGTAATTGTGACTTTCTAGATGCAGTGTGGCAGTGGTAATGGTGGATTTCCTACAACTGCTTTTCCCTCCATGATTCCCTCATTTCCCACAATGAATCTTGTTCCTTCTACGTGTGACAGACGAATTCCAAACCCAAGAAGGGACATCCCCTATTTTAGAGTTGATCCTATTTTGAGACCAATAGAAGTGTCGATGATAAGAAACGGGAATTTAGATTCAAAATGCAAACACACAACATCCTAATAACATTACAATACTTTGATAATATAACCTCATAATGGTAGGTAAGGATGATAAAATTGGGATCTTTAGATCCATTGAACTTGGGTTCTATAAATGGCTTTGAGTAGTATATTACAATGACATGACAGAATAGATAAGATCTTCATGTTTAAAGAATGAATGTAGGAAAAATTATCATTTTAGAAAAAGGATTATCAGACTAACAACAAAGGAAGGACTAGTTGAAGAGATACATAAAAATGAAAAAACATTGTAAAAGGTTTGATGATTGAACCACTAAATTAGACCCACAGATTTTATGATCAATTATTGTATCCAACAAGGATTACCTTGAGTGGCTTTCCAGTAAGGATGCGACCATTGCTGAAGTGGAAAGCTAGAGTAGCTTCAGAATGATTATTGTATTATACAAAACCAAATCCTTTATCCCTATACATTTGAAATGACCCTAGCACTAAGATCATGGAAACAACGTTGTAGATCAGGTTGAGTGACCTACTTGAAATAAAACAGGATTAACTAGATATTTAAGAATAAATCAAAAGAAGTGACAAATGAGAAAGGCCTAGATGCACAAAATAAAAAGGGAGCTTGAAAACCAGCGCTCAAGGTTATTAAGACACTCCCACAAAGTAGTTTTTTCATCAATTTTCAGTTTCATTTGAATATAGTTAAGGAATGCAATGTCAGAAGTGGATTGCCCACATAAATCCTACTCAAGGAATTAGCGTGTGAAGGTTGGGGATTTTTAAAAAAGATTAACCAAAACAAAGTATCACTAATAACAAGAGATGACTATAAGTTCCAGGAGCATATTATGAGTGGGTCAATCAGAGTGGGCCATGATTCTTTTAGTCTGACGGGTGCACTACCTTTAAATAGAATTTGTGACCACTTATTATACAACAATTACACGACATATGTATACAATTATATAAAAATATGTATTATTGGTGCAAAACGTAATAGAGATCATGCTCTTCTATATTTAAATAAAGCATATGAAATAATTTCAAGAAATTATTTTCTTTGATTAAGAACTTGAATCTAATTAGAAACATTAAACTACTTTGAGAATAGATAATCATATGAACCATCAAGAATAACTTGCGACTAGCATCCAATCAATAATTATTGTGTAGATATGATTATGTTCATGTGCACAATGTGAAAATATAAAAGTTACAATCATTTTTGTTTGGCGTATTACTTTATGATGGTGTGTGACCAAGAAAATTATTATGCTAAACTTGTAGAGGATGATCTGATGGGGGCAAAAACTATGATGACCTATACAATGATGTAAATGTTAGTGATGGTTTCTTGAATAACATTGAGCAATGATCTATACTGGCATATCAGACTAATCATCGTTATCAAGTCTAAGGATTGATGGGCGTGGTGATCAACCCAAGAATGGACATGTGACAAGTAAGGTGATGGAATAGTTAAGTATCAATTACTCAATAAGTTTTCTCAATTAATGGGGCATTGGAGATGACTTTTAATGTCAGATGGGAGTAGGTTTTTAAGGAAAGACGACCTATGCTCCTTTGAAATATTCAAGTCATATTCTCATATAAAATCCTTTATTGACCCCAAAATCGGTAATTGGTGTCAAACTTATTGCTTATCCCTTACCATCTAATCAACAAGTGAAGTTAGAAATCATCCAATTATAAATGAAGTATCAAGTCCTTTTATTGGATCTATAGATAGTAAAGGAAACAATTTTTAGCAGTAATGTGGTATCTGACTATCACTTTGGAGAGCAAACTCAAGAAAGAGTAGAGACATCAAATGCAACTCAAGAGAAAGGTATGGGCAGTGAACGAGATTGGTCAGGAAGCTCTATAAGGAAACAAAGTAAAAACAGAGAGCAAGATTGGGATAGGTCCAACATAGAATGACATAGTGAAGGTAAAGATGTTTACTGAGACCAAAAGACATGGATTGAAACTACTACAATGTGGATAGGGAAAGGGGCCATTACTTAAGGTCTAGAAACAATTCAAAGATGAAAAATGAAGATGATTATGAATTCTAGCCATGTGACACTAGTCATGGAAAGAAACATCAGGTTTGACTACACTTTGAATCATTGCACTTCTAAATGTGTCTTTAGTAGTTAAGTAACATGTTCTTTTTAATAACCTTGGTGACATGATATACTACTTGCATTATAAATGCCAAATATGTATCTTGCCCAAGAGAAACATAATTCTTCAAACATGTAGTGTTTTTGCAACCAAAAATAAAACTTGGAATAGTTCTAGTTATTAGACCATTGAATGTTACGACTATAAGCAACAAGCTTCATGTAGATTATTTGGGTCATCAACTGCATGAGGTTCCTGCTACAAATATCAAGAAACAAGTATACAGTGGTGTACTATATGAGTAGGTGAAACCCTTACTGAGAATTTTGGAAGTGATAAGCTGGTACAGAAACACTACTCATGTGAAGACTAGTGTGTAACAGATGCATCGAGTTGGCATGAAATGGGTGGTCTAATTATTTTATATGGTTAGGTACCTTCTTAAGTCATAAAGAAACATACTACATGTTCAGTTAGTATATCCTTAAGTCATCAAGAAACACAAAACGTATCAAAGCCAAATCCTTATCTTATAATTAAGTTATATCTAGAAAGTCAATGGCATCACAATCTGTACTTTCCATAAACAACAACTCTATCATAGTCACCTTGCCTCTCTTAGGTAGTAGGTCAGTCATAGTCCCCTAGGCAATCATAGGTGACTGGTCTATCATAGTAACCAGAAACAACAGGATCTGGTGCATAAGCGTATCATTCTAGATTGCTTTTATAATGCCCCTACAGCTAATACAACTCCTAGGTAGGTCAAACTCGGTTGATTATTAGAATATTCTTCCATCATGTTATAAGATGTAGTATCAATATAAGAAGCTATCTTTGCCTGGTATATATATTTTAAATGAAATCAATCATTAACTTCATCAAACTCTTAAAGGTAAGGTTGCATTTCAACAATTTACTTTGATATTGTGGGGTGGGATGGTGTACCAGAGTTTGACTAAATAATTCCTATCTAGGATTTATATTTAAGGTGAAACTAGGTATTTCTTGTAGATGTATGAAAAGTCAAGCCAAAAAGGAAAGAAAGAGAAGCAATTCACTATTAATTGAAAATTATATAGGATAAAGTTTTTGACATAATCATTGGAAGACATAAGAAAAAATTGAATGATAGGAAATTATTTACACTAGATTCTAGATACAATGTTAAGTTGTAATACTACCTCATATAGGATAAGTTTATTGGTAGTATGTAAAGCAAAGCTTTCCAAAATAACAATCACTAATATTCACTACATTAAATTTAAATAACCACACCTGTTGACTCCATGATGTTACATAATATTAAATTGTACGTTCAGTACTCCAACTAGAAAATGATGTCATTCATCATCTAGAGATTTATATGGATATCCACATGTTTCTAACAGAGAGTATGGCACTAACATTTGGAGTTATTTGATCATTTTTAGTATATTTCAGACTGTCTTAGTAAGGTAGATTAGATTCCAATTGCACCATGCATGATATGAGCCTGTGTTAGTCACCAATAGGGCACAAAATTAATAAAAAATAAGCACTAAATAGGAAGGAAAAATAAAAGATATCGATTTCTATCCTAGAATTCAGTTCACCTCAAAATGTTAAATATTATTGACCACCTGTTTAGGGTATCTTTGGTATATGCATACAGTTGAAGGTTCCTCTAATAACACTCAAACAAAGTTAGTCATGTGATTATTAAAAGCACCAGTCCATGACCTCTAACAAATGAAATATTTCAATTAATAAAAGACAAATGATGATATGGAAATGGGTGGAAGGTTTGAAAAAATAGGAAAAACTTAAAAGGCTTCTCTATAGTAGTTTTTTTACATATTGAATATCAACATGGTTAGATAAGAGATTAGAAGGCACCATATATCTTTGTCAAACACATACTACTAAAGGAACAAACGTATTACCATTGAAAGTTTCATGAATGTTCAGATTCAAGAGCCATGGAAACTTATAGATTCTTTCTACTTACAAAGTGATAAGTAGGTTGCATGTGATTGCACTAGAATGACCAGATCATTGGCACAACCATCAGACTGTAAGGGAAGATTTGATTGCAAAGGGAACCAAAGAGATAATAGACAAAAGAAAAAAGTGAATTTTGTAGTAGTAGATTGTAAAAGGAAAACCATTTATACCTAGTTGAATTATAAGCTACCCTGATGTTTGAGCAGAACTAACATTGATACATGTAGAAAGTAGTCCACAGACCCTTCTATTAGCATGTTAACCAATATGGTTGCCTTAAAGAGTACCATCATCACTATTGGGTATATTTTCATCACTATAAAGGGTCATGTCCATTGTAATCTTAGCTTCCATGGTAGTATTCATATATAGATGAGTTGAAAATGTCTCCTGATGAATGTACATTCATCCTCTTTTCTATCATACTTTTATGTCATTTTTGCTAATTTTCTAAACTAAATGTAATTCACCCACTTTTCAACCGAATTTGTAAATTCTTATTACTTTCCTTCATATTTTTCACGTTTCACTGTTAAGACCCAATTTTGAACCTCTCAGTACATGATACATCCATCTCACTCACCTCAGATGCTCATCTTAAGCCACCTCATGACCAAGTCACCTCAAGAAAGGCACCACCAATGCATTTTTAGGGTTCCTCCCTTGGCTCACTTTCAATTGCCAAACGGCCATCTCGTGTTCCAGACGGACAGCTTAGGGATTTATTCAATGCCAATATTCAAATAAATGGTGCCACCACCCTTTTTTATTAGGGTTTGACTCACTGCTAAAATGGTCATATAATGTCACCATCCAACCGAATGGATCAACTTGCGAGATGCTCGGATCACTGCAGGTAGACAACAAATTTCACTAGCTGTCAGTCCTCATTTCATCTCCCCCTTGATGGTTTCCACCCCTTTTTTCATTATATAAGGAGGGGGGACTCCATAAAGGATAAGATAGGACTCACAATTTACTTTTGAGCATTGTTATTTTTGACCATTTTTTTTTAATTCTTTCATGTGTAATCCTTTAGATCTTCAATAAAATTGGTTCTTGTTGTCAAGATCTCTCTTTGTTATTTTTTTATGTTTCTTATTTTGGAGAAAGGAACAAAGGGGGATAGCCATTTAATTTCCACTAGATAAGGTCCCCTTGGGGATTCTTCATTTTTCTAGTCTATGGCTTGCTCCCTTTCTTCCTTCATCTTCCTTTTTCCTTTAATGGCTTGCGAGTAGTTATGTATATCGAGAGGTGGGGAATAACCCCATGGACATGTGTAACATAGATCGATTCATTATATGATTTACTCTTTAGATGGTTTTTGGTTTGTAAAATCACCAATTCAAACAATTTGATCTCTCATTTTTATAGTAAGTTAGACTTGGGGAATGTGACCGTAGAACTCAAAACTTGGAACAACCAAACCAAATACATTAGGATGTGGATGAGACTGCGGTAATATCCTTATTGGGATGATTGAGCTAGGAATTGTGAACGTCGGGACCAATGGATTCACAAGGAGCTTGTCTATTGTAGACACATTTATGAATGTTTTTACATTTCCGCTTTGATCATGTTTTATTGTATGAGTTCGTCGATCTTGTTTCCTGCCAGCCATGGAGGTAAAACCCATAGCCTCAATATCTTTTTTTCTGATGTCAACCATTCTTCAACCGTTGTTTCCAATCACATGGTTTTCATTACTTACAATTTTATTCTTGATTTTAGACATATATCCTCTTATGGTTATGACCATAGCTCTTTTTCTCTTGTCCTTAGTGTAACTTTTCTTAACTGTTCCTAGCATAACATCTATTTCCTTGCAATTTTAATTTGTTGTTCCAATGTAATTAACAATCAATCAAATTCTAGATCTTTGAATTTATGTAAAGTTTGTTCAAATAATTTAGGTTAAGAATTTAAATTTTAAATACATCATCTATGGATCGACCCCTTTTATACTAGGAAGGTTTAAACTCTAGAATTAACAACCTAGTCCTTGGTGCACGAAGAAAAATGTATCATCTTATTTCTCAACATCTTTCCTTCTCATATTCTTGATGAGCCAGCCGCTCTAATACTTGATTAAGAAAAGGCATTGGAAAGTGATCCCTTCGAGTTGCCTTGTTTATCTTCCTATAATCAATGCACATCCTCCACCCTGTGACTGTTTGGGTGGGAATGAGTTCACCATTTTCATTTCGTATTACAGTAGTTCCACCTTTCTTTTGGACAATAAGCACTGGACTGACCCACGGTGAATCAGAGATCGGGTAGATGATTCCAGAAGTGAGCAATTTAATGACTTCTTTACGGACTACCTCTTTCATATTTGGATTCAGTTTCCATTGATGTTCAATAGTTGGCTTGTGATCTTCCATCATAGGGATCTTGTTCATACACAATGCTTGACTAACTCTAATGAGGTCATTCATTTTGTAACTAATGGCTTTCTTTCTTTCCCTTAGTTCTTTCAGGAGTTCATCTTCTTGCTCAGTTGTTAGATCAGAATTTATAATAACTGGACAAACCTTGTGATCATCCAAAAACACATACTTCAGTCCCTCGGGAAGGGGCTTCATCTCAAGGGCTTCTGGTTTTTCGCATGTTTCTTTAGTAGCTTCCACAACTTTGAGTTCTTCACAAGTGGCTTCAACATCTTCTTTTGTAGATTCGATGGATTCGATGTAACCCTTCACTTGTTCGCTAATAGGTTCATCAACTGATGGATCTGTTAGAGTGACTTCTAATGGATCGTCTGATTCATGATTCTCTTGAGTCAAAAGTGACATCTTCTCTATGCAATCAATCATATAGACTTCTTCTTGCATACTTGGTCTTCTCATGCTTTCAAAAACTTTAAATTTGAGAGTTTCCTTGCCTAATATAAGCAGCAAGGTTCCTGCTTCAACATCGATTAGAACTCTTGCAGTGGCATGGAACTGACATCCAAAGATGAGAGGATATCTGGCATCCTCTTTTATGTCCATGATGACAAAGTCACATGAAACATAGGAATCTTTTCCTACCTTGACAGGTACATCCTCAATAATTCCTAACGGGCATTTTATCGAATTGTCTACGAGTTGTATGGTCATTCCATTTGGCAGAAGTTCAGCAAACCCTAGCCTTTTGCAAAGGATGAGTGGCATGATGGAGATGCTAGAACCAAGATCTTCTAGTCCTTTCTTGCATGAAGAATAACCGATATGACAGGAAATCCCAAAAGATCCTGGAACTTTCTATTTCTTTGGCATCTTACTCTAGATGATATATGAAGTGGTTTTAGATAACTTTAATGTCTCATATTCTTCAGTTATATATTTCCTGGTGAGGAGTGACTTTAAGTACTTTGTCTAGGTAGGTATCTCGGCCATCACATCCAAAAAGGGTATATCAACATGAATTTTCTTCATAGCTTCTTTAAACTTATTGAACCAAGTATCCAGCTTTGTTTGCCTTAAACGAGCAGGGAACGGTATACAAGGCGTGTATATAGGAATATTAGGTTTTAGAGTTTCAGTTACTTCATCAATAGGTTTTCAGGACTTTCCTTATTTGTCTTATCATCTGTTACTGGTTCTTTTGGTTGAGACTCTGGGGTTGTTGAGTCATGGACAATCACAAGTTCATCTTCATCTGTAACAACTGCATGTGTCTTGATAAAGGGATTATAATAGTCTTTTCCTAATCTGGTGGTGACTGCCTTCAATTGTTCTGGGTGCTTTGGGTTGTTCTAGGGTTGGCCAGCAAAAACCCCAGCTGGTGGCTTAAAGCTAGCTGCAAGTTGAGCTAGTTGAGATTCAATAGCCTTCTGTTGACCTTGTTGGTTAGCTATCATATTTTGCTGAGTTTGCAACATCTTTTCAATGGCTGATAGTTTGTCATCAGGAGAAATTGGACCTCCTTGTTGTCCTTGTTGTTGATAGGGAACTTGGTTACGATTCTGGTACTGGGAGTTGTTTTGATAATTATTGAAGTTTCAATTCTGAAAGTTTCCCTTGAAATTTCCTTGATTTCCAAAATTCTATTGTTGATTGTACTAAAATCTTGGTGGGTCTCGTGGCTAGTTGTTCAAACCAGATTGATGTGAGTTTACTACTCCAGAGGGGTTTCCATATTGAAAACCAGGTTGATTCTTATTCTGATTCGGATTGTAATAACCTTGACCAGGGATGGTATTAACAACATTAAGATTTTCCATTTGACCATTATCTCCTTGTCCACATATGTTTCTTAGAACAACATCATAAAGAACATTAAATGCTAATGTGGAATGATCAATACTTTTTCATGCTTCACAGAATAATGAAGTTGACTTGATCTATTCTTGTTGTCGAGTGGGCGAACATCCTCTTCGAATAGTAGCAAGAGATGATTTAATGTGGTCTTTCTTGGCAACTAAGAGTTTTATGGTTTCAGCAATAGACTTGTACTCGGGAATAGCTTCATCCATAGCTACTATCAATACTCCTTTACCTACAGATCTACCCCAATTGACTTGATTTTCTGCTCCAAGGGTGACGACCCTCCATGCGTTGTCATAACTTTGACGCATGAAGTTTCCTCCATATGAGGAGTCTAAAAATCTATTCATATCGTCGTCCACGCCTGACGCAGTGCGGAAGAACATGATTAAAGCAAGCGCTAAAACCCTAAAAGGTAACCAAGTTTCCAAGCGCAGAACTTGGGGAAGACAACTCGGAATCCACCAGGGAACTGGAATCCACCAGAGAGAGAGCAAGTCTCGAATTTTATTAAATGATAAGAGATGCCTTGATGGCTACAACTAAGAGTGTATTTATACATGTCAGGAGAACCCTGACACAAATCCTAATCCACTACTTTCCGAATTCGGAATTAAAACTACAAAGGAAACAAAAAGGAAATTGCTAAAACATAAAACTTGCTATTTCCGGGCTGAAACGAACTCAAACGCCGATTTGAGGGTATACCTCGCGTACTCAAATGAAGAGTGTAATTATTGGCTCGTTTCCTTTCCGAAAAGGTATTATGGGTTTTTTTTCAGAAGTCGGACGCCGTTTTTGGAAAGTCTCGGCAAATTAGATTTTATCTTCAATATCTGCGGCCAGTATTCCTACATCAATGCCCCTATAGAAAATTTCGATGAGTTGATTCTTAGGAATTGCATGGTGTGGACATTTGCATAGAATCTCTTTGTATCTGTCCCAAGCTTCAACATAGGTTTCTCTAGAGACTTGAGTGAAATTTGTTATTCAGACTCTAATTTCATATGTGAGAGATGGAGGGTAGAACTTTTCCAGAAACACATTTTGGAATTGTTCCCAGGTGGTGATGGGTATTTCACTTTGCAACGAATTATACCATCTTATGGCTCTATTAGCAAGGGAGTATTTGAAGAGGCAGAGTCGAATGGCATCATCAAACACTCCATTTTGCTTTGTCATAGCACAAAGATCAATAAACCTTAGAAGATGTTCTTGACTATCTTCACCTTGTTTTCCATAGAAAGGGCTGTTATGAAGTAGGGTGATCCAATGCGCTCTTATCTTGAAATTAGGAGCATTGATGGGAGGAGGTTGTACATGATGATGAACATTCATAGCTTTTGGGATTGAGAACTCTCTAAGATACTTTTGTAGTTCAGTTGCTTGTGTTGTTGCTTGCGCTGCTAGAATTTCCTCTTGGACTGCAGCTCTAGCTTCTTGCATGAGCCTCTCTCTCTACACATTGATGGCTTGAGCCACCCTTCGAGCTACTTCTTCTTCTTGAGGTATCCTTGCTTGATTTTCTCTAATATGATGATGAAAAGTTCTATCTATCTCAGGATCAAAGCTCGTTGTTAGTACGGGGTTGTCTGAATGGTGCATGCACTATGCCTTGGGTTGTACCTGAAAAAGAAAGATTTTGAAAGTGAGAACAACAAAGTAGAGTCAAATTCAAGAAGATGATTGATTGTGTCAAAAGAAAATTAAAAACCTAGATTAGCCTCAAAAGTACTAGATTTTGACTAACTGATTTCGTTGTCCCCGGCAACGTCACCATAATTTGACGTGGCATTTTTATCGCACTAACAAACTCACTCAGGGTTGAAATCCTGAGCTTTTACCAAAACCAATGTGCAATAATACCACCCGCAAGCGAACGAGTCTTATCGCAGTATAGATAAGGATCGAACCCAAAGGACAACATTTTTAAGAATCTTTGTCAGTCTAGTCTAGTTTGATTTAAGACTAATATAAAAAATGATTGGTTGATTTGAGGTTAATTAAACTGATTGCAAGAAAGTAAAAGCTGAATTTAAGTTGGATTTAGATCAATGATATGGAATTGCTGGGATGGTATTGGGTTTCAGCACCACTACACACACAAACACATTCAATCACAAACAATCCAGGTAAGATATAATGATCCGAATAGAGCTGCGGAAAAACCCCCCATATGGGCGTTAGGTTCGCGTAAGAATAACCTTAGGCATTAGATGTCTCGTCACCGTCTGGATCACTTACATACGGATCTGAAGAAATCCCATTCTATTTCTAGTTTGGGAATCAACCACATTAATCAATAAGCAAGTAGGTGATTAATATACGAGCAAACATCAACGATTAACAAGAAGATACAAAATCCAATTAAGGTTGTGAACCCCCTATACAGGCGTTAGGTGCACAGTAGCATCTCCAAAGGCTAGATGGATTGTCCCCTCGCAGATCATACACTTGCGACCTCAAGGAATCCCATTCTTTTTCTAGTTTGGGAGTCAACCTCTTAAACGACATTCAATCCTACATATAGAAATTCTAACAGCATAGGAAGAACCAAGATGAAGGAAAGCAATTAATCTAACTACGAACATAACGATTAACAACGAAATGAAAGGTTATATACATTGCCATTGAAAGTTTAACATAAGAACTTGATTGCATGGGTAGAGGGGCTAGTCCCCACACCCCAGTGAAAAGGAACTACTCTCTCATGATGCGAGAAACAAGAAGAATGAGAAAGAGAGAGAAATTCACCATGAGCACGGTACAGAAGGTAGTCGCAGCTCAGTGAAGATGATGCGGTCTTCTATGTTGTATCAGAGCAGATCGGGACGTGAAATGAGAGATGTCAAGACCGATCGGACAGTCTCTCTCACTCCGTCTTCCTTCTCTTCTCAGTCTCCTTGATTGCAACACGGACAGTAGGTGGAGTGAAACTGGCGTAGATGGTACTAGATCTGGATCGGACCTGTGTACAGGCAGCCTGTCGGCGTCCTGGAGCCCCTGCCCCAAATGGGGACCCTACTGGCCCTAATTATAGGCACAGGACTGGTCCTCCCATTTTTGGTGTGTTTCCAGTCCAATCGATTTTGGGGGATATTTTTGCTCAAACGGTCTTGTAAAGTTTGACCAAACAGTCTTGGTGCTTAAACGGTCTTGCACAGCTTTGGCAAATGGTCTCCTCATTCACAACCAAATGGTCTTATGTCCATATGGTTTGGCTTTTATCTGCTCAAACTGTTTGGTTTATCAGTTTGCTTAGTACCTTTTTCATTCGGTTTGGCAGATTTCTCTTCATTCGATCTTGTGGAAAAGACCAAACGGTCTTTGACCAAGGGGAGTCCATACGGTCTCTTTTCATTCAGGTTGCGTCGTACCTTTTTCATTCGATTTAGTAGATTTCCCTTCATTCGGTCTTTTGCAAAAGACCAAACAGTCTTCGACCAAGGGGAGTTCATACGGTGTCTTTTCATTCAGTTAGCTTCTCTTCACGATCCAACAAATGGTCTTCGGCTATTGTGACCATTCGGTCAATGTATGATGCTCATTCGGTCTTGTATCAGGTGCCCCAACGGTCTGTGAGTATGCACTATTTGATCTACACTTCAGCCACTCAAACGATCTTCATGACAACGACATCAACTGGTCTACTGCTCAATCGGTTTGCAGTTGAACCAAAAGACCAAACGGTCTCGAGGTGCCTTCCTCCATTCGATCTTCGCTGACTATCCTAATCGGTCTGAAAGTATTTAGCAGCGCCAAATGGTCTGCGTGACAAGTATAGAGAGCACAATACGGTGGAGGGCAGGTCTAGGTGGATCCATGGACGGCGGAGGTGGAGGAAGAAGGTGTGGTGGTTGTTGGGGTTTACAAAAGGAAGAAGAAGAAGGGAAGGTGGATTTGCAGGTTGTTGGAGGTAGGGGACGACACACCATGGTCGTGGTGAGACAACACGATCATGGAAAAGTTGTTGCCACACCGTCGTGCTACCTTGTACGGGCATGGTGGGTGAAGACTTGAGCTCTGATGGTGGTGCGCCACAGCCGTGGCGTGACAACACGGTCATGGCTGGGCTGCAGCCCTACGACTGTGGCACCTTACACAGGTGTGGCAGGTGAGAAAGTACATGTGCTAAGGATGGTTCACCATGGTCATGGACTCACTACACGATCGTGGATAGGACAGTGGAACATGGTCGTGGTTGTTCAAAATGGTTGTGGCAAGGATAGTGCCTCATGGTCTTGAATTAATCGTCCAAATGGTCTGGGTTATGCCTCCAATCGGTCTATGTTGGCCTATCGATCTTGAGACCGAATGGGCTCAAACAGTCTTGAGACCGAATGGGCTCAAACGGTCTTGAGACCGAATGGGCGCAAACGGTCTTGAGACTGAATGGTCTCAAACGGTCCTGAGACTGAATGGGCTCAAACAGTCTTGAGACCGAATGGGCTCAAACGGTCTTAAGACCGAATGTGCTCAAATGATCATGAGACCGAATGGGCTCAAACGGTCTTGAGACCAAATGGATGACACCGAATGGATGAGACCAAATGGTGAGATCGAATGGATGAAACCGTCTGATCAGATCGCTTGGTCATAACCAAGGGTGAGTGAAGGTGGGACCCAGATGATTGTTTGACTTCTTCAAGGCATGCATCAAATCAACATAAATTCAATTAAAATCATGATAATTGGATCAATCAAGTAATTTTGCACATTTTGTCATTTTAGTAAGTGAAATTAAAAGTATTGAGTGAAAAGTGCCCCAAGATGGTAATTGAAATTCCTGATAAATATGCATTCATGAACAACCTAAAGAAACTTAGGGGAGAAGGTGTGATGGCTGATGATGCTTTGAGTAGAAAGATGTTTGATTTACATGCTATGTTTTTTTCACGATTAATGACTTTCTAGTTTATGGGAACTTGTCTGGATACAATGGGCATGTCATGTCTGTGGGGAAAATATTGATTCAATCTGACTAAAACATGGTGGTCGGATTGTATTGTTGGTATGTATGCCTAGAGAGCCAATCATATTATGATTGTAGTGGCATAACTTGTAAATGATTTGATTCAATAATAAAGGCAATATTCCAATTATTCTATTTTATTTAATTATGAGATAATGATATAACATAATAAATGTCTAAGAATGATATTACTCGATGATGTATGTCTTCAGGTTAAGGACCTAAACAATGAGATTAAACAAATGTTAAGAGTATACACATTCTTGTTATTCTTAGTCAGTTATTATTGTGGATGAAAAATAGACAACTATAATGCATAAGACTAGAGTGTGCGTTGGTTGATGAAAAATTTTATTATGTCATGATATGTGATATCATACCCAATACATTGATACTTGTCAAAGATAGTGTATCAGACAGAGCTTCCTTTAGAGGGATTCATAGAACCATTAAATGGTAGTTAGAATCATATCTCCTAGTGATGATGATGATTGTGGTTCTTAAACCTGAACTCACTACATGCATCATATGACATTTGTTGTACATTGATATCATCCACCATGGCCTTAAATAAGGGTTTCCATAAAGGCGGTCCTTGTGTTCACTGTGTCACATGGGGGATGTAGATTGGATTATCCCTCCTATAAGATTTTGATATCATGTTCACTTGATAAGAGTGACTAAGAAAAACATTGCCATGAGCATGTAAATTGATATATGTTGTTGAGTTCATATATATCTCAGACAATCTACTCTAGTTCAAGGAACATGGATTGAATGTTGAAGGGGATGATGATTCCATGCCTTCACTAGTACAGAAATGGGTTATAACGTCACTACCTATAGGGTCAGTTTTTTCAAATAACCAACCTTACATGTCTAAAAAAAATGTGGGCACCACTTAAGACCTCTTGGTCGGTTTTCTTAAAAAAACTGACCTTGTAGTGTAACTCTATAGGGTTGGTTTTCCAAATAACTGATCTTATATGTCTATAAAAAATGTAGGCACCACTTAAGACCACTAGGGTCGCTTTTATTAAAATAACTGACCTTGTAGTGTATCTCTATAGGGTCCGTTTTCATAAAATAAGCAACCTTATAAACAATTGGATTAGAAAGCCAATTACAGTTTCCCGCGGAAAAAAATTGCTCGATTTTGGCTTCGCGCTTTGATCTATACAGTCGGTTTTTCCAAAAAAATGACCTTATATGTCTACAAAAAATGCGGGAGACATCTTGAATCTAGTTTGTCTTCACGCATGTATAAGCACCTCTAGGGTCGGTTTTTTCCTTATAACTGACCCTAGAAGTCCCTTCGGTCGACAATATTGTCGACCGAGATGAATTTTGGATCCAGTTTAGTTTACGCATGTATAAGCACCTCTAGAGTCGATTTTTTTTACGTTTAACCGACCCTAGAGCTCCCCTTGGTCAATGAATTTGTCAACGGATAAACTCTCAGTCGACAAAAGGAGCCAGATTTCACGTGTATAAGCACCTCTAGGGTCAGTGTTTTCCTTATAACCGACCCTAGAGGGCTCCTCAGTCGACAATATTGTTGACCGAGACGAATTTTGGATCTAGTATAGTTCACGCATGTATAAGCACCTCTTGCATCGATTTTTTTACTTTTAACCGACCCTAGAGCTCCTCTCGTTCGACGAATTTTTCGACCGATAACCTCTCGGTCGACAAATTCGTCGACCGAGAAGGAACCAGATTTCACGTGTATATGCACCTCTAGGGTCAGTTTTTTCCTTATAACTGACCCTAGAGCGCTCCTCGATCGACAATATTGTCGACCGAGATGAATTTTGGATCTACTTTAATTCACGCATGTATAAGCACCTTTAGCGTCGGTTTTTTTTACTTTTAACCGACCCTAGAGCTCCCCTCGTTCGACGAATTTGTCGACCGATAACATCTCGGTCGACAAATTCGTCGACCGAGAAGGAGCCAGATTTCACGTGTATAAGCACCTCTAGGGTCGGTTTTTTCCTTATAACCGACCCTAAAGGGCTCCTCGGTCGACAATATTGTCGACTGAAATGAATTTTAGATCCAGTTTAGTTCACGCATGTATAAGCACCTTTAGTGTCATTTTTTTTACTTTTAACCGACCCTAGAGCTCCCGACAAATTCGTCGACCAAAAATGAGTTTGAGTGTTTTTAAATAACCCGACACGGGCACCGCTTATCTCTAGCATCGATTTGTTTGTTTTAACCGACGTTACAGGTCATGTCTCTCTGTGAAATGGCCGAAACCTAGTCTTTCTCTCCCGCGAAACAAAAATTTCGTTCTCTTTTTTTCTCCCGTGGCATCGATACATTTTCTTCTTTATCTCCTTGTGTCATTCTACTGCCGATACCTTCTCTGCTTCTCTCCCGCATCATCACTTTTTTGTGTTGCCGCACCGCAAAATCCTTTTCCAAGAAGCTCGTCGTCATGTTCGAAGAGGATCGTGGTGTCTGTGAAGCCCTTGCCACCTCTCCGTGCCGCTAATGCCCTTGCCTCCTTTCCGTGAAGAGAGCTCATCGTCGCCGCCTCTCCACACTTCCACTAAGGTCGCCGCCTCTCCGTGACGGTCGTCTTATCCTCCACGAAGGTCACCGCCGTTTCCAAGTAAGGTCATCGCTCCCCTCATTCCTGAGTTCGTTCGCACCGCCATGGTAGCGACCAGGTCCACTCTCGATTGACAATATTGTCGACCGAGAGTCCACCTGCACACAACGTCCAGGTCCACTCTCGTTCAAGAATTTGTCGACCGAGAGTGGACCTGGACGCCGCGCGCAGGTGGGCTCTTGGTCGACTAATTGTCGACCGAGAGCGGACTTGTACTCCTTTAACTACACAGTTATATTGTTTTTCCTAGATATGTGTACTCCTAGTTTGACACTTTAGGGTTGATGCATGATATGTGTACTCCTAGATTGACACTTTAGGGTTGATGCATGATGTTTAACTTAATATATAAATATGAAAATAATGTATTTATATATTAACTTAGAAACCCATTCAAAATTTACTCATTAGGAGTAACCTTTGGATTAGTCCCTCGTTTGGCACTATTTTTGGATATTTAATCTCACTTAGGATGTAACTGTATAATGTATGTTTATTTTTGTAGAAAATTTTAGTAGGATTTCCTCATTTGTTCTCTGGGTACATATGTGAGTGGTTATTTTCCATTTACATCTGTGTACTTGGAGAACTTAGGGGAAATGCTGCTGAAATTTTCTTCAAAACTAAATATACATTATATAGTTTCTAGTGAGATTAAATATTCAAAATGGGATAGGTGGTACACTTTAGTATATAAGTAGGAACGAAGTTCTCCTAAACCTATACCAGGAAATGTTGTATATGATAGGGTGAAACATTTTGTTAATGAATTTAGAAAGAGTTCATGCAGTCGTCCACTCGCATGTGACAAATCTCTATACAAGAAGAGGTCAATATTCTGGGATCTTCCTTATTGGAGATCTTTAAAAATTAGACATTGCATTGACATCATGCATGTTGAAAAAAATATTTGTGATAGCATCATTGGTACGCTATTGAACATACCAGGCTAGACTAAAGATGGCATCAAATCTAGAAAAGATTTAGAATTAATGGGTATAAGAACAAAATTATCAGTGGAGATCAGGGGTCGCCGCACATATTTACCACCAGCTTGTTACACTTTGTCAAAGAAGGAGAAAAAGACTTTCTCTAAGTGCTTGTATAATATTAAGGTTCCATAAAGATACTCTTCTAATATTCGTAGATTGGTATCAATGAAGGGTCTGAAGTTGATAGGTCTCAAATCTCACGATTGTCACACCTTAATGCAACAGATTTTACCTATGGCTATTCGATCTATATTGCCGAAGCATGTAAGGTTTGCAATCACAAGACTCTGTTTCTTCTTCAATGAAATATGCAACAAAGTGATACATCCCGATACTCTCGATAAATTACAGAAAGATGTAATTGTTACCATGTGTCAGTTTGAAATGTACTTTCCTCCTTCATTTTTTGATATCATGGTTCATCTTGTAGTACATATTACAAGGGAGGTGAAGATGTGAGGTCCAATTTTCTTACATTGGATGTATCCATTTGAATGCTACATGAGTGTTTTTAAAGGTGATGTTCAGAATCGTTATCGTCCTGAAGGGAGTATTGTTGAGGGTTACATGGCTAGGGAGGTGATGGACTTTTGTAATCATTTTTTGAATTGCAATGAAACTTCTAGTGATCTAAAAAATTCCCATCGCACTGGTTCTTATTGTGGCAAAGGAACTCTGGGAGGACAAGTGAAAGGAATCAGTCGTGAGTTGTGGGAACAAGCGCATTTGTATATTTTACACAACATCGATGAAGTTAGTAGCTACATCACAGAACAATTTAGTTTTGTTGGAATTAATTCCTTTTCAAAACAACATTATTAATTGCTTCTTTTTTATGTATAGGGTGTTTTTCATCTAAATGAAAAAGATCACAAGAAAAGAGTGCTACAACATTGTGGTGTACGATGGGGGGGTTTTAAGACATATCTCGCAAGGGAACTTATAGATAATCCTAAACAAAAGAAGAAAGCAACAAATGTATATATTTTTATAGATCCTGAGGTGTGGGAAAGATTTGTTGCACCTAGGAGATCAGAAGAGTTTCAGGTAATAAAGATTGTGATGTATTATATGAATCTTTAATTTTATACAATTAAGGAGGTGAATCTTTTTATACATGTTTGCCAAGTCTAAATTGCAATACCTCATTTTAAATGATCAGGCTATCCACCAGGCTCAAAACGAAAGACGAGCCAAAAATGTGCATGACCATCGCTTGGGGCCCGGTGGTTATGCCTTCCGCCGCCAACTATAAGAGAAGCAATCATCTTCTGGAGAAGAATCTAGTACAACTCAAGTTGAGCATCCACCCCGACACTTGACATGGATTGATGCTCGAAAGAATTGAGTAGGTGAAATTTTCAACCCTGCAACTAAGGAGGTGGCATAAAAGGTGGTAGGTTTATCCCAACTAAGTAAAGAGTAACTCCCACAAACTTAGATTTATTTATATCTAATTGATATTGTGATTTAATATTTTTATTAACAATGAATAGATTGATCTCCACGAGCAAAGGAAGGAAGGAAAGTTCATCCCATCTGGACACATGGATGAACTATCAGTTGCTCTTGGTACGAAGGATCATTCTGGCCATGTTAGGGGATTAGGAGCTGGCATAGGATTCAAGTCTTATTTTGGCCCTTCGCAATCTAAAAGAGGTCATGCAGGAGGTCTTACACAAGAGGAGGTTGAAGTATTAGTAGCGTAGAAAGTAAAAGAAATAATGTCTTTATTTCAGCCTACTCAACCTTCTCAACCTATTCATATTGTGCGTCTCTCAAGTGATGAGGTACAAGCCCATGCTCTAGTTGTAGAAGGTCATGGGAGAACTCTGGATGATCCACGACAACAATCTGTAGTAAGTTTTTGTTCTATATGTTGTGTTATTAGAATATAATGTTCCAGAATATAATGGTATGAACTGTAAACTTGCAGTTGAGGTTCCAAAATATAATATTGTGGCAGTGGGTAAGGTGTATAACCTTGGTGGTACATTGCATTGCCAACAAATTATTGATGACATTTTTCGTGTGTCTATCCATCTTGTGTATGACGGAATTGGGGACAAACCACTACCCATACCTAATCCTGAATATAGTACAGTTGAAGAAGATGAGGGTGCTATGGTGGGTTAGCCTAGACACTTGGTTATCAATGACAAGGTATACCTTATTTCTACCATATTTTTCATATTTGACTGCATATATGAACTCGTGTAATATAAGTATGTAATTTAATTAACAGGTTTGTAAACCAAAAAGAAAAAATTCTACTAGTTGTCCTCCTATGCCCAAACCATCTTTTATTCCTGAAGCTACATTCGACGAATTGGGAAGCAAATGTCAATGTTTGTGTTGATACTTAGCCAACCAAAGCTCGGGATCACATATGTTGGTCAATTTAACAAAAGATGCAGCTGGGAGGGACTTTGAGAATTTTATTTTTCTTGATGATATTATAGAGTTATTCCGGTATGATTGGCTAAATACTTCGATAATAGAAGTATGGATAAGGTAAGGATCTATCAATATATATATATATAATTCCAATACACATTTTTAGCTTAGTTCTATATATGGAAATAATTAAAATTATTTTACAACCATTTATATACTGAGATCACAAACCTTGATATAAGGAATGTTGGATTCTTAGTTCCTTCAATCACTAGTCAAGTGGAGACAAATTTTGTGGATGTGAATGAGTACTTCTCTACTGCATTCAAATATTTTGCTAGTGAGGGGAAGGAAATTATCCTAATTTCTTTTAACATCCAGTAAGTATTATTATTCAATATAATTTTAATAATTAATAAAATTATTTATTTTAATGTTTGTTTTATTCTTACTCAGAGCTAGACATTGGGAATTAGTGGTGATTGCCCCTAAATTGATGACTCTTTATTATCTTGACCCAATAGGTAAAACAACAAGGAGTCACAAACTGAAATTGTCAGCTATAGAGTAAGCATAAAACAATGCTTCAACATGATATTTCTATTTAGAATTTCTATTTTACCAATTATCATTTAACTGATAGTGGTATAAAGGCTTTTCATGATGCTGGAGGAAAAATACCCACAAAATTAAAGACATTGACTTTGAAAAATGTCAAGATAGTTACTTTGACAACTGCTTAGTCTTATATGTATTAATTTTCAATTCTAATATGTCAACTCTTATAGTCTTATCTCAACTGTTGTTTATAGTAGTTTACTAACATTAAGTATAATTCGTTATTTGTAGTGTCCTATGAAAAATAATGACTGGGCATGTGGCTACTATGTAATGAAATATATGCAAGCTATTATCAAACTAGCATCACATGCCATTCAGACTATAAGTCAGGTAATAAAGAATAACATCAAAAATTTACAAGTGATTGTAGTCATTTTATAAAATATTAGCATGTGCATTTTCTGTTACAGATCTTTACAACTCAGCCTTACACACTTGTGGACTTGAATGAATTCTGAGAAGAGTGGTCATATTCTTTTCTAAATGAAGTCAATATAGCATTGGATTAAATATGTTAGCTCCATTTATGTATGTGGTTTGAATACTCTTTCATGTTTACTTTTATATCTGATTAATATCATCTCAAATTTGCAATCTATCATTTTGTAAATTATGATGTGATTATGAATCATTTTTGTCATGAATGTGTGGTTTTGAATGGTGACGGTTGAGAATCAATGCTCCCCCTCTCCCAAAATATATGAATCTTCTTGTTCTTTTGATCTATTTCATTTTTTGTAGAAATTTAAAAAAAATCGTAACTTCTAGGGTCGGTTTTTTAAATAACCGACCCTAAAGATTGAATAACCACTTCAGTGTAATCCTCGGTCGAGAAAATTTTCGATCGAAATATAACTTCTAGCGTCAGTTTTTGTAAAAACCCGACCCTAAAGGTCCTCTATAAGGTCAATTATTTATAAAAACTGACCCTAAAGATAGAATAAACATTTTAGCATACCTCTCGGTCGACAATATTTTCGACCAAAATATTTTCGGTCGACAATTTTCTCGACCGAGAGAGTTTACAGGGTCAGTTTTTTTGGAATAATCGACCTTACAGGCTCTTTTTTTCTTGCCTGGGTCAGATTTTTTACAACCTTTTGCGTCGGTGTTTACTCTGTAAGATCAGTTTTGTTTGGTCAAATAAACCGACGCTATAGAGAAAATTCTATAGCGACGACCACTTAGGAGTCAGTTATAAAGTGATGCTACAGGCTTAAAAAAACTAATGCTACATACCATTTGTGTATTAGTGCTTGAATTCAATCTGGATATTAGAGACAAAGTAGATATACAATAAGTGTAACACCAATCACTGGTTGTAGGTTGAAGTTGTTCTCCAACTCTCTTAATTACTTTGGTAGGAATGATGCCTTGCTAGATATCGATCATTGCTTGTGATGCCATAAATTAGTGATGGACATTCAATGTCAATGCAACTTGGAACCTATAGGCTCACACACATAGGATGCACTTAGAATAGAATTTTATTAATAAATGATTTTTAACTTGATTACTAAATATGATTAGGTATTCAATTTAGACAATACTAGTTAAAGATTGAGTGACTAGACTTCGAACCAACAGATTCAAGTGTTGAACAGATCGATTGGAGTGTCAGGTCAATTAGAAACGATAATGGTTGAATAATGCCTAAACGAGGGCATGAACCGACCAGTTCACTTCATGAATAGATGATTGATGGTCCTGAACACCCTATTCATGTGATTAACTACCAAGTTCAATGGTCAATTCTATTGGATCAAGGATTGATGATGATGTCATGATTTGCATTAATCGTGCATTGAATACCAATGTGATTCAGAACAAGAAACATGTACAAACCAACCGATGCATGCATGAATTAAATGGTTGGTGAATGAACCAACTGGATCTCCATTTGCAGGTTGTAAATAATTTATGTAAATTCATCTCTTCAACTCCCATATGGATTGAGAACCCTGACCTTGGCCCTCCTATATATAGAGGGTTACATGGGTCTTCCCAGATACAACAATAAGCTCTAACAATTGTTTTATTCTTTAATTGTGGTAACCAAGAGAAATTGAGCATGTTCTATCGGTCAAAGGGAGGAACAACAATGGGGAGACAATTGGGAGAGCAAGTCAAATCTATCACATCAACTAGAAGGGACAACTCCTTCTCATCCCATCCATGACAGAGACATGAGTTCTAGGTGATCCATGTGGACTACTCCAGAGAGGAGGTCATTACCTACCATTAGGAGGAGGATGTCAACCATCGTGTGTGGTACTAGACCATATGTCTAACAATGACAGACGTCCATGTGCAACATGAAGAGAGGTCCACACTTATGCAAGGGAATTTCCAGTGGACTTCCTCCAAGATCAGGTATAACCTCACAACCATCCTTCACATTGCATATCTATAGATATGATCTACTACCTTTAGGGAATATGGAAAGTAAATATTTTGTTTCCACTCCTTACCATCATAGCCACACCAATTTACTATGTTTTGCGAGTTAATTGATATGATCAGATTTTGGTTTTATCATTTATTTATTGCATACAGTGTGAACAATTGATCTAGCTAATACATGTATCTAATTAAACACCACAAACAATTCTGATATATATATACATACATATATATGTATGTATGTATATATATATACATATATATATAAATATTAATAGATATATATTTATATATGTATATCTATTTATATATGTGTGTGTATATATCCATATATGTAAATACAAATATAAATATATGTATATATACATATATTTATGTATGTTTATATATATATACTGCCATGGGTTATGGGAGAGGTGGGGGAGAAATCTCTCTCTTAATCCCTATATATATATATATATGTATGCATATATATACATATATATATATATATATATATATATTCCGGATACCTGATCGATATCAAAAATATATCAATCAATATATATATATATATATATATATATATATATATATATATATATATATAGGGCGTTCATTCATTGCCCATGCGGGTAGCCTAGATTTTCGCTACCCTACAGCCAAAAAAGTAACTCTCCTGGCTAACAAAGTAACTCTGCTGTAAAAAAAGTAACTATGGTGTCAAAAAAGTAACTCTGCTGGCCAAAAAAGTAACTCTGTACAAAATATACATCAGATATATATAAGGATGGGTTTTTTGATTTTGGAAGGGCAAATGATATTGTTTTTGTCTAAATTTTTTTGGAGAGCTAGACAAAATAGTCCTCTACAATTTTGAAATTTTTTTTTTGAAAAAAAGTGGTCGGAAGGGTCGGCGGGTAGCTACCCGCGCAGGCAATAAAGATGGGCCCATATATATATATATATATATATATATATATATATATATATATATATATATATATATATATATAACACAAACACACTCTAGTAATTGCATGTGCTCTGCACATGACTATATGAGTCAATATTTTGTTAAACTAATAGACATAATGATATGTGAAATATTAACAAGTTGATCTAAGTTCTTATTTTAACAAAAATATTTATAAATTAAATTTATTATTTTGGTGTACCATACATGGATGCAAAATTACTGCATGAGAATTGTTCCAATGTGTAAATCGAATTGATAATTATGCAGTTGTATATTTTTCTATTAGTGTCTAATTGAGGATATGTCTTTTGTTACCAAACTATCTTTTTTATTTGTTTGATTTGGGAGTTCTTTTTCTTTTTCTCTCTTTGAAATAGATCTACCCCTGGGATGAGACATAGTATAAATGTATACCTTCTTTGTAAATTAAAATTTTATAATACAACAAAGACTTTTGTGTTGTTGGGAATATGAAATGAACTATCATCTTTTGTAAATAGTAGAATCTTTGTTTAAGTTTAGTTGTTATATTTGGTAACCAAACATTCTTTATAAGTGTATTGACTATTTTTTGTTGGAATATATAATAATACCCTTATCGATCAAGTAACAACACTAAGTAGATGTTATGATTTTTTATTTTGTAAAAAAAATAGTGTATAGTATTTAATTGTGGCATACTATGTTAATTAAGAGTTTATTCAATCATTCTTTCTGTGTAATGAACGAAGTGTGTATTATCATGGTATCATTGGAAACCTTAAATCATAAGAAAGTAAAATAATGCCAAGAAATATTTTAGTGAGACTACAATTATAGAAGTAATATGTGACACTACAATCACAGAAAAATACTTCTCAAAAAAATTATATTGACTTAGTTTTCAATGGAGCTATATAAATATCAAAGGTCTTGAGATTTTTTCAAACTCAAACATTTTTTATGATCTTAGAGTCCATAGTATGATTTAACAATATATGTCAAATTATTTGCAGGTGTAATGGTTGTGGTTCTGGTTAAGCACAAAAATATTTGTCATTTTAAATTATAGTGACAAAGTACTTGCAATATTTTTAAGATTTGACAACTCAACATTTATGTTGTTTGTTTCACTCTATATGAGATGTCTACATTGGTATTAGAGCCTTAAAAATGTTCATGTAGGAAAACACTTCAATTCATTTAATAAATCAACTCCAAATGTGAAAGAAGATGAATTCTTTTTTCTATTTTTATATCCTATTTTTTTAGTGAATATGTTGATAAACTTGTAATACATATTCAATGCATGAATTCCAAAGTGACAGTAGAAAAGATGTTCTTGAAACTTCATGAGAAATATTTTTTAACAAAGGACTATCAAATTTTCACTCTACTTGCATCACATTCCCCTCCCTCATGAGCTAACATCTTCTCTCTATTACAAGTTTGTTTAACATTTAATTCATAAGAATTTTTTTACATGAACAAGTTATATAGATCTCTCTAAAATTTTCATTTTCTCTCACAAAACCTTCCTTAAGTCCATTTATCTGAGTCCTACCACATCATAAGGTTATAGCTATCAATGATATCTAGCTCAACTCCTTTATAGAAAATATATGAGAAACTATAATAGTGTAACACAAACATTAGTTACATAATATTGAAATATCCAGATTGATTTGACATTTAATTAACAAAATATTAGTTTAATACATGAGTTTTATTAGTCATACTTGTCATGTATTTATGTAAAAATCATATTGAATAAATGACTAAATCTTACTATTGATAAGAACTAAATTTACTTATCCACCATTAAAGTAATAGACACAATATAAAAGTCCATACCCTTACTCTAGTTGTCTATTTTGGAGCAAGTATATGCTTCGTTGAATTGAAATTATCAATCATTTATTCTTTACGAATTTAATGTTTCTAATCTAATTCCTTTTATATTTTAGATGGTATTACATATCCAAAAGTGATCTTATAAAAGACTTGTACTTGATATTCTATGTAGGGATCCAGGAGTTCTGAATTGGAAATCTTTTTAACTTGAAGAATGAGTGTTATTTTATAGCAAAAGTAAGAAACAAATCAACATTGTCTCCTTTGCATTTGACCCTAGGGGTGCAAAAATATTATTACTCCAAATAATATTTGAAGTCTCATAGTTAGAGAA
The DNA here is from genome assembly GCA_963693085.1 of Alisma plantago-aquatica. Taxonomy (NCBI): domain Eukaryota; kingdom Viridiplantae; phylum Streptophyta; class Magnoliopsida; order Alismatales; family Alismataceae; genus Alisma; species Alisma plantago-aquatica. Next base: position 1,510,451,602 of record OY856409.1, on the reverse strand, counting down.
TGATTTTATATTTCATCTATCCCTTCAACTTTTGAGTAAAATCTCTATAAAAATGTTGCATCCCGACTTATGCTTCACTTTCTACAATTTAAGTCTATGCTTCCTTAATATCCATTCTGTTGGTAAAGTCCATTACTGGTTGCAATATATGGAAATGTTCAATGAGACAAAGTTAGTAGAGTGGGGTGTGGAACACCAACTTACTGAACCAACCTATAAGCGGATTGATAATGTCAAATTAATAAAGATGTCGCAGAATGAAAGTTACAAGAAGCTAATTATGAAACTATATTTCTATTGCATGACACATAGTTAGAGTATCACAAAATTTGTAGTCTTCTATTTTATCTAAAGAAAGATTTTGGATAATTGATTTTTATATATATATATATATATATATATATATATATATATATATATATATATATAGGCGTTCATTGAATACCCGCACAGGTAGCCTGGATTTTCACTACCCGTCAGTCCCGAATGTAACCATATGGCAAACAAAGTAACTATGTTGATAAAAAAGTAAGTATATGACTAAAAAAATAAAACTGGGCAGAATACATAGGAAATATATATGTAATTATATTTTGAAATCTGTTGTTGCAAATGGAACTATCTATGTATGAAATGTAACAATTTGCAAGATAAAGTAACCCTGTACATGTTGAAAGTAAGAAACATGAAAAAAAGTAACCAAAATAGGGGGTAGCTACCAGCGTGGGTATTAAACATGAGCCCTATATATATATATATATATATATATATATATATATATATATATATATATATATATATATATATATGTATATATATATGTATATATATATATATATATATATATATATATATATATCGTTCATTGAATACCCGTGCGGGTAGCCTACATTTTCACAACCCGTCAGTCCCGAATGTAGCCATATGGCAAACAAAGTAATTGGAAGGACCAAAATGTAACTATGTTGATAACAAAGTAAGTATATGACTAAAAAAGTAAAATCGGACAAAATATGTAGGAAATATATATGTAATTGTATTTTGAAATCTGTTGTTGCAAATGGAACTTTCTATGTATGAAAAGTAAGAATTTGCAAGTTAAAGTAACCCTGTACATGTTGAAAGTAAGAAACTTGAAAAAAAAAGTAACCAAAATAGGGGGCGGGTAGCTACCCACACGGGTACTAAAGATGAGCCCATATATATATATATATATATATATATATATATATATATATATATATATATATATATATATATATATATATATATATATATATATATATATATATATATATATATATATATATATATATATGTATATATATATATGTATATATATATATTGTACAAAGATATGTATTAATAATGTATAATGACATTAATAATGTAACTTCATTCATTATTAAGAAAGATGTTTTAAGGATATTATTCATCATATATCTACAAGAATTTATTTTGTTAAAAAATATATTATATCAAAGGAGCATATTGATGTTGTCTATACAATTAATTTATATATCTCTATGTAAGAAAATATTGTTACAAGAGAATAACTTAAACAACAAATTCATTTAATGATACTAATTTTTAAGTGAGCATTGTTGGAAAAAAAAATATTGTGATAGCTTCTAATCATAAAACAAATCATGTCTATAAGAGGAAGATAGCTTTTATTTGTTGTGTGTACAGATATGTGTTGTAATGGCTACATATTCAGGAAAGTGTACACCACATTCTTAACTAATTATTTATGGTTTTAGGCAGTAGAAACATATATAAAAATAAAACATGTTAATTTTTTTTAATTGAATAGGAATGGGTATTTGTATCTAAAACGTAATGACCTTGTCTTCCTCATTTGAAAAAAAAAATCCACAACTGAAATCTTAATGTGTTCCATCTATACCAATTATGGATCATTGAAATTGAGATTAGTCACTAACAAATTAAAGTATCAAAAAAAATATGTAATACAATCACAATAAGGTTATTGTAAAAATTAATGGACATGTAGATATAAAATTAAAATAAGAATACAAAATCATAACAAGCAAAATCGAATTACAATATTATTTTCCAAAACTAACATTTCATATTATGTTATACATAAATAAGAGTATACCTACAGTTGTTTAAAAGAAATACTTATAACAATAGAAAATCTTTATGTCAGACATTTATAGGTCTATTTACCAGTTCCTAATAGACTACATGTTTAAGACCAAGTAGGTTGGTATGTATTCTACATCAAAAACATACCAGGATATGCCATGGTGAAGAATAATCTGTGTTCATATGGCAAAGGATGGTTAATAATATCAAAATACATGTTAGATTATCGAAAATTAGTTTTTAGATTTATGTCAAATTATGAAATGGTTCCTAGTTCATATTTATTGTGTAAGTTTGAAGTGGATTTATAATAGTGGGGGAAGTTCATCGATGAACAAAAATAGTTAAATATCTCAACACACATGCAAATGGGTGACCTATGGTAATTACACTAACAATTGAGTAATGCATTCTTGTTATATACATGAATTTTTATATAGTTATATAAGTTACAACTACTATAATTTTGAGGTTTAAAACATCAAATTTGAAATGAACGTAATAATGATATAGTTTTCGTACTTTTTTTTAGAAAGGGCGCCCACCATTTTATTAAGTAATCAAATCATTTGCAGCAAGTACAAGGATCTGATTCTCAAAACCCCCACCAACATAATAATCATAATTAAAATAAAACACATGTTCGTTGGTCAAAGAATATTTCCATCAACTGATTGGCTGTGAATTTGTATTTTAAATGCTTCCATAATAATGCACCACATTCTACTATACGCATGAAAATATTTCATTCAAAAGCATACAATATAGATAAATTAATATATGAAAAACTAAAATGAATGACAATAGTTTCAATTCAATGAAGATAGATAGCTCAACTTAAAATTTGGTAACTCGATGTCTATAATAAAATAATTAATAGAGAACTTGGTAATGTTTAATGTCATTTGAATATTAGGCATCTCAAAAGAATTTTTCACTTAATAATGAGAATGAAGCACTTGCTAGTGGGAATTATTTTTCTATCATTAAATTCTTCTGATTGTATTATCCTATATTTGATTTGCATGTACAAATTCAATTGATTTATTATTTTATTTTATACATGTTCTGATGAATAGTATGTAATTGATGTTGAACAATATGTTTTTAGTTTCATAATTCATATTAGTTCATTAATATGCGTGGAGCTATTTTTCAATTATTACAATCAGAATTGTACATTTTGAAAATTGTACATAGACATAATAAAGATGTTAGTACAATTTTAGGTGCCCACATTGCATACAAAAATGCTTCCAATGGAATATGACTGATCTTACTCTTACCGTAATGTAAGATACTATTAGTTAAATAAAATAAAACAATGTGAAATTATAAAGTTAATGTTCTTATATTCTCTACATCTGTAAACTCCATACGACATCATTGACAGAAAATATGTATTTTTCACTCCCAAGGCTAACATAGGAGCGGATAAAAGAATAACTACCTAGATTTTCATGGATATCAAAGTAAGGAGTAAGCCAATTACAACCAACACAACAAAGAATTAGTAGTTGAGATCTTATTCATCAATGATCAATTATTCTTGTATATAATATACGAAGTAGTTGTTTAATATTAGTTAACCAGAAGGTACAGACAAGAAAATTTTTGTGAGTTAAAAATAATCTTTACCGTTACCACCATTACTGCTAGAACAAGAAATTTAGGGCATCCACTTAATAAGTATCTCTCAATGCCTCTCCTACACTAAAGTAATCTATGCATGCAACACACACAAAATGATGCATTATGATGATAGTAATTGATAAGTGAGTTACAAAACCATACAAACATGTAACATTTTCCATGACACGATGATCATTGCTTAATAAAACTTTCAGGCTTCAATTCTTTTTTATTAAGGAGGATACAAAAAGGTAGGATAATCAATGACACAACGACATCTATAAAGACATTAAACATCACAGGCCACTGGCCATATATATCTCATCCCACAATATATAGCTCATATATCAATGACGTAACAAGTATATCTGAAGGAAAAATGTGTCAGTAATTGTATTCACCTGTTTAACGTTTGATATCTTATAAGAGAGTTCAGCTCACATGATGCTATCAGTCAAGGAGCCACTACAACTTAATAAGGCAGATGACGTGTAGCAACGTGTACATCATTGCATTCCAGTAGTTCCATTGAAGTAGCAACACTTGTCTTGTACATTCCTGCTTGAAAAGCAAATTTAGACCTTAATAAAGATGTGTAGTTACTCTTAATGTTTCAATGATATTTGAAAGAAAAAAAACCATGGATTTACTGCAATGATCGGGTCACAGGTAATAGAAGCCAGGTCCACATTTAACACGGAAGAGTTTGGGGGAAGATATTAGAAAAACTCCAGTTGGTAGTCAGACGACTGCAACATGGTGGTAGAAGTATGGTCATCCTGGGGGAGCTTCTTATACACAGTGGTTGAAGTGGATGAAGGGTGTGGAGGCTACTGTCTGGCTACATTGGTAAGACACCATCATTGTCTATCCCTATCATGTTATGATGATGGACACGACGGTTTGCGGCGGCTTTCAACTCTCGTATCTTTATGTGTCAATGACCAAACTCTTATATTTTCTGGCTACCTTTGACCTTACCTCCCTGCCATTACAGTAGTAGTTTTGCAGATTGAATCCCCGTAGTGATTGTATGCCCAACACAAAGCATCCTTGTAGATTAGTTGTTGTTGATCGGCTCCCTCAGTCATTCTTGTACGGGAGTCCCTCAGCACTGACAAACATAATTAACAAATGAAGGGTTCTCAAATTTCCTCATCAGCGAGCCGTACGTACATATATATATTAATCTAAACCTAGTTACACAGATTGAAAATTAGACATTACCAAATTACACGAGACGGGAAGCGAGCTATAAGTACCCAAAATTTTGTTAAATCTATACATAATTTGATATGGTATTTCTGATGAATTTCAAGCAACCAACATTATAGAATAAGAGCTCGATAATTTATGGGTGTTGGTAGAATGAATTTCTAACGGA
>OY856409.1:1510356471-1510441471 GCA_963693085.1 Alisma plantago-aquatica | reverse complement strand
TACTACTCCAAGCTGAGCACGCTTAACTATGGAGTTTTTTAGAGATGGGCTCCCTGATAAGGAGGTGCACCTTGGTGATATGGGTAGTCCAATCATTCCTTATAAGATCTTTTTTGAGCTTATCCTGGGATGTTACAAGGCTACATACAAATTTTGAGCCCATTTGGATGAGTGTAAGTCACTCATCCAAGGGCAACAAAATTGACGTGGGAAACTAATTTGAAATGGATAATTTTTGCGGTCTTTATAATATGATCTATAAATGTCCAAATGTTCTCAAATCTTGTGTATGAACTATTCACAAGATGTTTAAGAAGATCAATGGATTATATTTAAAAAAAATCATTGCATCATGAAAACCTACTTGAGTGTATTCTACTCCAAATACACTCGAGTGTATATATATATATATATATAGTTTATCTTTAATACCCATGCGGGTAGCTACCCACCCCCTATTTTGGTTGCTTCTTTGGGATTTTCTTACTTTTGACATGTAGATGGTTATTTTACCTTGCAAACTGTTACTTTTCATGCATACATAGTTATATTTGCAACATATATAACAAATATTTTATCACATATATATTTTTTTGTGTATTCTGTCTAGATTTACTATTTTACTCATATAGTTACTTTTTTATCAATGAAGTTATTTTTTGTCCAACGAGTTACTTTTCTGACAATATAGCTACTTATTGAGGATTGGCGATATTAATGCTTGAATTCATGTCAGAATTCTGTAGCCCTATGTCGTGTCATTGGTACTGCTTAGTCTATGGTCTCCATCATCATTGTTCTTGGACGGAGATCTTCTTCAGATTGTTACTGTACAGTAAGCACTTTATCACAAAATGTATGCATCCCTTCCGCAATCAAATTCAACTGAATGAGCAGCCACGACTGCTTTCCGTGAGCTCATTTACACTGGTGGCCGAGGTTTGCATCTAATGCACAAGTATTTCTTTTACACCTCAACTAAATTGCCAACTATTGGCTTCCCTACTTATCAATGGAGCTAATTGGACTCGCACCAATGCATCGATTACCATGTTGCAGATTTTCAAGCTTCTGTAGGTGCTTTAGTAACATGCAATGAGCTCTGTGGCAGTCACTAAGCCCACTATGTTTGTGGACCACTGGGTATGTATATATGTAGCGTGATGGTACATATCAAAGACATGATTCCTTTATGACTTCTATGAACTGGTAAGATATTAAACCTTAAACCAATTGAGTTTGAGCAGCACATTTAAGTCACTATTACTCAATATAATTTTTACTGTTCTTTCTATCATGTATTTGTTTGAACTCTTTTCTTATTATATTATAAAATAAAACATCTAACTGTAAGGATGTCTTGTATTTGTTTGGTTCGGTATCATTCCCAAAAAAAATATTTATTGGTGCATTGATAAAATTAAAGAAATCATTGCAATTGATGACGGTTTTGGACTTCTATCCTTCTTCCTCTAGGTGTTTCAAAAGTGAGATAGTTAACTCGACAAAAATAACGATAGAGTTCTGTAACGACCCCGTCTCCCGGTAACCCCCAATTAAGGGAGACCCGAAGGTCAGAGCCGTTATTCAATTAACAGGATCAAAGGTTCGACAAATAATCAATAATAATTAAATAAACTTTACCAACTAAAGCTAAAACTGGTATAAAATAAAACTTTGTTTACCTTTTTAAAAGATGGGATTTCTAAACTTCTATCCATGAAGATGTTACTCTAACTAATCCTCCTGTGTACGTTACTTCTCATTGAATTCCACATATGCCACTTTACTGTTTGTTCTTTTCATTTGTACCTAAAACGCCGACAAACAAAATGTCGGTCAGTATATCGAAATATACTGGTATGTGGGGTCAACCAAAAGTTTGCACATATGACTAACAATTTAATAATCACAATCAAATTATTTAACAATCCTATTTACACTTTTCAATATGACATCCTCCACCGCTTTTGCCCTAACCCTGGCATACCCACCTTAGGGTGCCCTTTTGCCAATGACTTAAGGCCACCTTCTCAATCCCGAGCTTGGTGCCTGGGGGTCACCACTCATGGTGCCCACTAGTCATGCAATAACATAGGCCACCTTCTTAGTGCCTGGGGTCACCACTCAAGGTGTCCATTGGTCTACCCATCTGGGCCTGACCTTTGGCATCATCCATCAGGGTGGCATGTAGGTGCGAGAATCCATACTTCTATTATTAAGGTGATAGTCATAGTGACTTTATAATTTGCGAGTATGAACATCCAAACAGTTTAATTGCAGTCAATGCGATTAACCATCCGGCAAACATGCGGAAAACTAATGCGGTTATTCGTAAGCGTAACCACATACCTGATCTGATGATTTTAATAGAAATATCCATGCAAATAAGAATCCAAGCAAGCAAGCATTCAATAAGATCCTGAAACATTTATACAATTTCCTATTATTACTCATGTCATTAAGATCTATTAAATCTAGCTCGCTTCCTAGGGTTTCTAGTCCCCTTTTAGGGTTTCCGTTGCAATTAGGGTTTCTCTTTCATATTTTATTATTTAAACCCTAATTACTCATAAACCCCAATTATTCATCTAGTGGTCACACAAGATGTTAAGGTTATGCTTTAACAACATTTAATCTTATTTTCAGATTAACAACACCATTATCTATCAATTAAGTCCATCAAGACTCTTTTCATTAAAGCTACTATTTTAATCCTTTTTACTTCATGGCAAAATTATTATAAGCATTTATCATCAATTCATAGCCCATTATGATCTAAGTCGCATATGAATTCATTTTATCATAATTTTACCCTTTTATTCCTGAGAAATCCCTAATTACTACTTTTAGGGTTTTTATCCAGAATTAAGGACTTTTGTACTCTAATAGTTTAGATTCCACATATTTCAACTCCAAACATCAAATTTGTCAATTAAAGCCATTAATAAACTCATCCACTAACATTAGGGTTTCAAGGCCCATTAGATTATTATTCATGCACAAGAAACTCAAAATTAATCTAATTATATGCAAAGTTCATCCTTTTTGTACCTAATGTCCCTTTTTATCATTAACAGGCTAATATCAACTTTATTCATCAATTAAACCCTCCTAATCACATTAAACACATCAAAATAGGGTTTCTTAATCATCATTACATTAAAGTTAATAACTTGTACTACTTTTCGAATTGCAATCAGAATTAAGATTCAACTATATTTTTAATGGATTCCTCTCGTTTTTGTGAGCAAAATTCATGTATCATATGTTCTCATCGGAGCTACCAATTAAGAGTTATGAATTTTGTAAAATTACCTTCTTCGGGCCAATCACAGAGCGCCACGTCGCTTGGCTCCATGCAACGTCGCTGGACACTTATAAAAACATGACGAAAAGACTCTTTTGCCCCTTGCTTAAGTCGCTGTTTATTCAGCCCGCGAAGGGCAGAGTCGTCCAAAGCTATTTAGTCGTCTTCTACCTCGAACCTTCGGCTGCGGCCGCCGCTGGCCGTCCTCCCGCGGTCTACCTCTCCTCTCTGGAGACTCGGGAACCACCGCAGGTGGGTGCCCTACCTCCGACGCACCTCGGCGCACGCGGGGCGTCCGCAGCTTGCAGCCCACACGCGCGTTTCTAGGCGAAACTCGTCCCTTCATTGCTGCTGCGATAGCTGCACGTTGCAGACCTACTGCACTAGTTGTGCGATGGCAGGAGCGTTAGGTTAGCAACCGCTTAGCTCTAGAGGGTCGTGGAGTCTTCCCACCTTAACTCAGGCCATCAACCACTTCTCATCACTCCGGGATAGGTCCATACCCTCATGGTTAGGGTTGCACGATGAAGAACAAGAAGAAGATGGGGGAAAGAGAGTGGGAGATGTGGAATATCTCTGGAACTCGTCCCAAAGGGCCTACCCCTTTTATAGGGGAGGAATCCTCGCCCTAACATGCCTGTCTAAGAGGGAACAAGTCCCTTTCTTAATAGGAAACCAAATCCTTTATTAGGAAGTAGACCTCTCTCTCTCCTTTATCTTTGGATATTCTCAATTATATGGATATTAGAAATACGAACATCCATTTTCTAATTCTCTTTAAACTTGCCTTTTTAAACTATTGGTCACGAAATTTAGTTTCCCTTTTAATAGAAAATATCCTCCTTTTAATAATAACATGGGATTTATTAATAATGTACTCTCATTATATTCTTATTTTCTTTTATTGCTATTTTCTCTTTCCTCTTCCTTGATTGGGACTTCTTGAATCCCAATAAAACTCAAAGAATTCGAAATTCTTTATTTAAGGAACACTCATTATCATTAAATGCATCAATATGCATTAATCCCATTATCTTGCCTATTTCTTTTTAAAATATTTCCTCTTTGTTGATTTCTCTTTATTTCTCTCTTATTTTCCTCATTAGCATTCCTTTTATTATTAGGAAACATTGGGATACGAAATCCCACTAAGGATAACTCAAAAATACTTCTTTTCACATGTTTTCCCTATTTCATCAATGTTTTCAATTTTCTTTATTAACAAGGAAATACTTAATTGATATTTTCTTTTCTTATTGCCTTTTCTTTGCAACTTTGGACTCCTTGGAACCCAAGGAATCTAAGAGGCACAAAATCCTCTTTGGATTTGCCTTCTAGAGGTTTCCACACCTTTCTTATCTCAATTCTCAGTTATTCATTAATTAATTGAATATCCTTGTTATTGGGCCCAATAGCCAACAAAGCCCACAAATCAAACAACAAGGCTATTGTAAATGAAATCCATGCATTTATCCATTATTTGTTCATTTATATTCATTATGAGAAAATAAATTCCTCAACCAATGAACCCAAAATTTGGGGTTGTAACATCCTTCCCCTCTTATAAGAATTTTGTCCTCAAAATTCCAGCAAGCAAGCAAACAAACAGGATAATCCCTTCTTATGTTCATCAAGGCTACCATGTGGCTTTACCCTAACCATGGTGCTTTCCAAGAACCTTCATCATCTCATATTCTTCCATCTGAGTTCTTTCTTACCTTGGTATATCGTACCCTCATAGGTGACTCAGGACATTTCAGCCTTTCAAAAGCTGAATAGGTTCAAGGCTCAACACATGGCTTGGGTACCTCACATCGTGCTCTAGATCGGACTCATGTAACACATTATACATCATGTTATCCTGAGGGGTAAGAATACACAACCATCTCCACCAATCCATCTCAAATGGATTCCTATATCGGGGATTCAGCTCTCTTAGCTGTAGCTTAGAGGGGTCGGATTTTCACATTATTCCTCCACAGTGAATTGCATGTCAGTCTGCTTTGTATCAGCTCGTGACTCATGTCACCACTGGGCTTTCTCTCAGCCATTGCACGATCAAAGCGACGTCATCTGCACACCCCTGGGGTTCTTTTATGACCTTCGCGAGGCCTCCTTCACCAACATCTTCATAATGAAGTGGTGACCGACACTACCTCCTTATGGAACATCTTGCATCCCGATAAAGGCCATGGTGGTTAACATCACATCTTAGGAACTGTCTCTATGTATCACCCTAAATGAGCACACATGCTCTCATCAGACCCACTAGTCCGGATCATACTGTCCATTAGTATGGGGTGATAAACTGTACAACCACTGAGCTCTTCATGTATCTACTTCCACCTTATGGAAGTGAACCTTTAGGTCACATCAAGAACCTTTGAATTCGCATCATGGTGTAGTTGAACCATCTCATCTCATATGCAGTTCAACCAGATCTGTCCCTTGACAGAACTCTTCCTTTCTCATGTCATCTAGGTAAGGTGATCTACCATAACCCATATTGTATCTTGACCTTTTTGGTCTAGGAGAGACTCACAACATCCATAATGATGAACTCTCATTCCTTCTCGGGAACTCTTTATACTTTACATCCATGCACTGGGTTAATGGTGTTCGTCCTTCACCTCCTGGCTTGCATGGCCACATGCTACATGCAACTTTGTTTTATGCATCTAAAATGCTACCATCACTTACTATCTTTGTAGTACCAAGGTATATCATGTCCTCATGTATTGATGCCTCAGAAACCCTAAACCACTTTAATCAGGGTTTCGTCACTTTCTTTTCCAAAGAAGTGAATTTGAGGTTCCAACACCATCCTTTCACTACATCAAGGACTAACTGGCTAACTAAACAACCATTAACTTGTTCAACCTATCTCCTCATATCTGAGTGTTAGCCAAAACACATCTTCTCTCCAAACGTAGGGTTAGCCTAACAACTCCCTTCTAGCCAATCTAGACAGCTCTATTTCCACCAGAGCATCCATTACCACATCACATCCTTCGATATTAAGCAATGTTGAAGACATACTCTTCCATGTATTATACTTATCATCTCATCTCAAACTCTAAGTTTGTCTTCATCAAGAAACTCTAAGCTCCTACTCACTGTGATCGAACTCGTCCTTGGTTAATCTGCAAATTCCAGATAGTTCCTGATAAAACATCCTCATAAGCTAGCTACACTACCTCTCATAGTGTTTGCGAACCATCCATGTATCATTCCTTCCACATCTCTATCATTATTCCTTATAGCAACGTTCCAACTTACAACATCTTTGTCCTTGGTGTGTGGCATGCATACTGTCCTATCTCTCACTCTCATAACAAGAAGAAATAAGCATTTGGCGGCCGTCCAAATACAGAGTTCTTCCTATTCCAAGAGTAGGGATGGTACAGCCCACCTCGCCAGTACACCTCCGTTGAAACGTGCAACTCATGTCTCTATATCGCAATCATCATTATATCAAAGTTACTTTCATGGAAAACTGGCCTCGAACCTTCTTGGGTTTACACACAATCCTTGGTCATATCCTCTAGGTCTGTAGGGTGCCGGCACTTTTGGGGTCATCCCTCTTCCCATATGCACCAGAGAGTGCCCTACTCGCTTGCCCTTTGGGTCACATGAGTTAATGAAGGTGATCAATCTCCTAACCCATGGCCCTCAGACAATGATAGCTGTTACCTCCCGACCCTATGGTCATGCGCAATTAGGGAATTAGGCAACTCCGTCTTTCATCGGTCTTATCCCTACCTGACCCTAGGATAGACTTGGGATTATCTTATAGTACATGTCTGACTTAGAACCTTACCCAAGCTTTCATCACCTCTTTCTGCATTCATGACTGACTTTCATCCCTTCATAGGGGTCATGGCAACCTGCCTACCTTGGTCAGGCCCCATACTGGTTACCTCCATGGTAACTCATCCACATGCACTTAGAGATGGTTATCTATGGGCCTATAGGTTCATTTTCATACCATGTACTCTTCACTTATCTTCTCAAGATCCTATGAGACCTCTTCAGGTCACCTCAAAACCGACAGAACTGGTACACACCCTACCAAGGGTCCTCTCCCAGGATGGGAGGAAACTACAACCCATGACAGCAAGGTCACAACCACCCTTAGGGTTTACACCCGTATGAGCATGCTAAAACCAACAACTACTAAGACACAAGCGTACCTACAAAACCATGCTAGATCACACTCATTCTCTTTCCTCATCCTCAGATCAACTTATTCGTGAGGGGTTCATCAAACATACCCTTACCTGAAGGGGTTTTCCTTTACCTCTACACATTAAGAGTACCATGCTTGAAACTATAGAGACTCAAATCTTAACATGAGCATTGGGTACACTGCTTCCCCTCTTAGGCCTAGGAACCCTATGTTCACTTTTGGGTATCCAACTGCATGTTCAAACTCTTAACCATGAATCAAGCATGTTCAAGATATGTCATGTACTTTCCATGATCTTTCTACTTAAGCAACACTTCAGAGTTGATTCCTCTTCCTAGACAACCAACTAGGTATAAAGCTTCACAACTGGTTACTTAAACCTCCTCAGGGTCTAAAGCACTCTTTATCTCATCCAGTAGGTACTCACTTAAACCATAGGTACTAGAAGCGTCATCCTCCCTCTAAGGTTTGGTCCCTCTAAAGGCAACCAAGACATCATCAGCCTTCAGGGGTCAAACATAAGGCAACCACTATCATCCACTTAGGTCGCATCATCCTCGATTATCCACTGTTCCCTATGTCTCGGAACCTAAGCTTCCAATCCTCTTTCTTGAGTCCTTCTTTCTCTCTCTAAAGCTAACTCCACATCCAGCCATACTGCTTGAGGTCCTTTCTCCATGAAGGATCAAGCTTCACTAGCATACCTCCACATGGGGAAAACCTATGCTTCAAACTTATGTTTACCCAAGGTTATCCATAACCCCCTATGCTTATCTCATAAGTCATCCCTCATGATCTCTTGACTAGGGTTTCGTTTAATGTCACCATTGCTGACGCACTCTGGGTACAAGTTATATCCTATGGTGACAGCCCTATAGGATCTTCTCTAACCTCATCCATGAAGGAGTTACCCTTCGCCCAAACATGCACGACCCTCTCCAGGGTTGGGTCGCCAAAGGTACTAGGTGATCCAACCTCTCATGGCCCATATGACGATCCCAAGGCATGTCCAACCACACACTCGGTCTAACTCATCATGTCATCTCTATCTCTAACCTTCACTTAGGGTTAGGGTTACCATCATCCTCAAAGGATGTGCTAGGTTTCTACCTTGAGTGGAGGTCTCTACCTCCACGACTGACTCTCTCTACTCATCCTCCTACCAAGGAGGTCCATCCTCAGGTCTCTCCTGAGGGCAATAACAACTCATGTCATGCGACCTAAGCATGTATCTATTCCTTTACGCTTACTCTATTAAGCTTATGTCCATGACATCTTATTTACATGCTTTTTATTAATTTGCTGGAGGATTCCTTAATCCTTATCAACCTTACCCATACCTCAAGAGGGTGAGGGAAAGAGATAAAACCCTAATCCTTAAGGTCCTTAACAGAATTTAAGTTGAGAAAGGATGAACGAGATAAGAGAGTCCTAAAAGGTATCTTATTTCGATTCATACCCTAAGACTTTGGCCAGGCAGTCACACGGATCCGGGAGTCCTCGTATTCCGACTAGCGGTGCGTAGGAAAATATTGCCAGCCCCCGGTCGTGATCCTTTTCTAGACACCTCAGTCTTTCGGATAATCCTCTAATAACTCCCTTGGGTTCTACGGAATTTGTAAAATTTAATAATTATTAAAGATTAGATGAGGAACCTATGCTCTGATACCAATTGTAACGACCCCGTCTCCCGGTAACCCCCAATTAAGGGAGACCCGAAGGTCAGAGCCGTTATTCAATTAACAGGATCAAAGGTTCGACAAATAATCAATAATAATTAAATAAACTTTACCAACTAAAGCTAAAACTGGTATAAAATAAAACTTTGTTTACCTTTTTAAAAGATGGGATTTCTAAACTTCTATCCATGAAGATGTTACTCTAACTAATCCTCCTGTGTACGTTACTTCTCATTGAATTCCACATATGCCACTTTACTGTTTGTTCTTTTCATTTGTACCTAAAACGCCGACAAACAAAACGTCGGTCAGTATATCGAAATATACTGGTATGTGGGGTCAACCAAAAGTTTGCACATATGACTAACAATTTAATAATCACAATCAAATTATTTAACAATCCTATTTACACTTTTCAATATGACATCCTCCACTGCTTTTGCCCTAACCCTGGCATACCCACCTTAGGGTGCCCTTTTGCTAATGACTTAAGGCCACCTTCTCAATCCCGAGCTTGGTGCCTGGGGGTCACCACTCATGGTGCCCACTAGTCATGCAATAACATAGGCCACCTTCTTAGTGCCTGGGGTCACCACTCAAGGTGTCCATTGGTCTACCCATCTGGGCCTGACCTTTGGCATCATCCATCAGGGTGGCATGTAGGTGCGAGAATCCATACTTCTATTATTAAGGTGATAGTCATAGTGACTTTATAATTTGCGAGTATGAACATCCAAACAGTTTAATTGCAGTCAATGCGATTAACCATCCGGCAAACATGCGGAAAACTAATGCGGTTATTCGTAAGCGTAACCACATACCTGATCTGATGATTTTAATAGAAATATCCATGCAAATAAGAATCCAAGCAAGCAAGCATTCAATAAGATCCTGAAACATTTATACAATTTCCTATTATTACTCATGTCATTAAGATCTATTAAATCTAGCTCGCTTCCTAGGGTTTCTAGTCCCCTTTTAGGGTTTCCGTTGCAATTAGGGTTTCTCTTTCATATTTTATTATTTAAACCCTAATTACTCATAAACCCCAATTATTCATCTAGTGGTCACACAAGATGTTAAGGTTATGCTTTAACAACATTTAATCTTATTTTCAGATTAACAACACCATTATCTATCAATTAAGTCCATCAAGACTCTTTTCATTAAAGCTACTATTTTTATCCTTTTTACTTCATGGCAAAATTATTATAAGCATTTATCATCAATTCATAGCCCATTATGATCTAAGTCGCATATGAATTCATTTTATCATAATTTTACCCTTTTATTCCTGAGAAATTCCTAATTACTACTTTTAGGGTTTTTATCCAGAATTAAGGACTTTTGTACTCTAATAGTTTAGATTCCACATATTTCAACTCCAAACATCAAATTTGTCAATTAAAGCCATTAATAAACTCATCCACTAACATTAGGGTTTCAAGGCCCATTAGATTATTATTCATGCACAAGAAACTCAAAATTAATCTAATTATATGCAAAGTTCATCCTTTTTGTACCTAATGTCCCTTTTTATCATTAACAGGCTAATATCAACTTTATTCATCAATTAAACCCTCCTAATCACATTAAACACATCAAAATAGGGTTTCTTAATCATCATTACATTAAAGTTAATAACTTGTACTACTTTTCGAATTGCAATCAGAATTAAGATTCAACTATATTTTTAATGGATTCCTCTCGTTTTTGTGAGCAAAATTCATGTATCATATGTTCTCATCGGAGCTACCAATTAAGAGTTATGAATTTTGTAAAATTACCTTCTTCGGGCCAATCACAGAGCGCCACGTCGCTTGGCTCCATGCAACGTCGCTGGACACTTATAAAAACATGACGAAAAGACTCTTTTGCCCCTTGCTTAAGTCGTTGTTTATTCAGCCCGCGAAGGGCAGAGTCGTCCAAAGCTATTTAGTCGTCTTCTACCTCGAACCTTCGGCTGCGGCCGCCACTGGCCGTCCTCCCGCGGTCTACCTCTCCTCTCTGGAGACTCGGGAACCACCGCAGGTGGGTGCCCTACCTCCGACGCACCTCGGCGCACGCGGGGCGTCCGCAGCTTGCAGCCCACACGCGCGTTTCTAGGCGAAACTCGTCCCTTCATTGCTGCTGCGATAGCTGCACGTTGCAGACCTACTGCACTAGTTGTGCGATGGCAGGAGCGTTAGGTTAGCAACCGCTTAGCTCTAGAGGGTCGTGGAGTCTTCCCACCTTAACTCAGGCCATCAACCACTTCTCATCACTCCGGGATAGGTCCATACCCTCATGGTTAGGGTTGCACGATGAAGAACAAGAAGAAGATGGGGGAAAGAGAGTGGGAGATGCGGAATATCTCTGGAACTCGTCCCAAAGGGCCTACCCCTTTTATAGGGGAGGAATCCTCGCCCTAACATGCCTGTCTAAGAGGGAACAAGTCCCTTTCTTAATAGGAAACCAAATCCTTTATTAGGAAGTAGACCTCTCTCTCTCCTTTATCTTTGGATATTCTCAATTATATGGATATTAGAAATACGAACATCCATTTTCTAATTCTCTTTAAACTTGCCTTTTTTAACTATTGGTCACGAAATTTAGTTTCCCTTTTAATAGAAAATATCCTCCTTTTAATAATAACATGGGATTTATTAATAATGTACTCTCATTATATTCTTATTTTCTTTTATTGCTATTTTCTCTTTCCTCTTCCTTGATTGGGACTTCTTGAATCCCAATAAAACTCAAAGAATTCGAAATTCTTTATTTAAGGAACACTCATTATCATTAAATGCATCAATATGCATTAATCCCATTATCTTGCCTATTTCTTTTTAAAATATTTCCTCTTTGTTGATTTCTCTTTATTTCTCTCTTATTTTCCTCATTAGCATTCCTTTTATTATTAGGAAACATTGGGATACGAAATCCCACTAAGGATAACTCAAAAATACTTCTTTTCACATGTTTTCCCTATTTCATCAATGTTTTCAATTTTCTTTATTAACAAGGAAATACTTAATTGATATTTTCTTTTCTTATTGCCTTTTCTTTGCAACTTTGGACTCCTTGGAACCCAAGGAATCTAAGAGGCACGAAATCCTCTTTGGATTTGCCTTCTAGAGGTTTCCACACCTTTCTTATCTCAATTCTCAGTTATTCATTAATTAATTGAATATCCTTGTTATTGGGCCCAATAGCCAACAAAGCCCACAAATCAAACAACAAGGCTATTGTAAATGAAATCCATGCATTTATCCATTATTTGTTCATTTATATTCATTATGAGAAAATAAATTCCTCAACCAATGAACCCAAAATTTGGGGTTGTAACAAGTTCTTAGGAGAATACCCCAATGTTATCCTTGTATCAACAACTTTTACAAGTACATGGTTTACTCAACAATTTGACTTTTACATTTGTTTTTCTCGATACTTTTGGGATTTTTTCACTCTAATATTACTGATTATTATAGATAAAAATGAAGAATATACTGGTATGGATTATTAATTAGTTCTTCCTTTTGAATACCTAATTCACTATTCTATGGTTCTAAAGACGACAACTTGATTTCATAAATGATTTAGTTCATATTTGTATTGTGAATGGTAAAAATTTCTTCTCTATTTACGTAAATAAACCATTGATCCTATAAATAGGATAGTTTGTATTTTGTTTCTATATTTTGGCTCCTAGAGTAAGTGTATCAAAAGTGTGAATCTTATTAATTATGTCAATATTACAACAATATAATAATCACGGTCTAGAATGTGTACTACATGACTTGTCTTGCAATGTATATCATATATTAAACCAAAAACATGGAAATGTTAACAAATAAAACATATTCATCAAAACAAGAATTCTAACAATGACTTTACTACTCCATTAGATGTTGTTAATCAAATAAACAAACATTTCTAGCATGGTGTATCCAATTGGTTAAATAATGAGGAGTTTGTGCCTTATGGTTCATGACGAGCATAAATAATAAAAACATATATGGCTTGAAATATTGTGATTATTATTCAGAAATATTGATCATGAGAACCAAAAAAAGAAAAATAATAATATTAGTGATAGAAAATTGTGTCATTTACATTTTTGTCTAGAAGCAACCAGTGTTCCAAACAATGACTTAATTTTCACATGTAACCCCACTTCATTTTATTTGATACATCCTCATACATTTTAGACTTTGATAGTTATTTTTTTGTACTTTATTTTGTTAAATCACTTCTCAAACATAATTTTACTTCCATGTTTTCACATTTAATATAAATATAATTGTAAATCATTTCTTGATACTAACTCCAACTCTTTGTAAATATATATTTTGTGTTTTTACATAGTTATTAATAGATAATAATTTTGTGTGTATCAATAATCAGAACTGAGTCAAAATAGATTGAGAATGTGAGTTACTTTTTAAAATTAATTTGTTTAGGTTTTTAATAATTGAAAGGTGATATGTACTATGAAATTGTTCTCATAATGACAAAGTTGGTTCACATGTAAATATATATAAACATATTGCATCTGAGTTGTTATTAGAGCAACTAGACATACTTTCAAAAAATTAGGTTTGTGTAAATAAGAACTTTAACAAAAATTAAATAATGTCAATGGTTCTATGAACAACAAAACAACTTCACAAGTGCTTGATCACAAAAGTCATTATAGAACATTGGTTTTTGATGAGCCTAATTTTTTTTTTATTTCTATAGATTTACAAAAGTGTTATCATACTACCTCTCCACAAGTGCATAATCAAGAACTACATAAAAAAAAGTTCATTTATAATCAAAGAACTTATTAACTTAATAAAAGACTAGAATTGGCGTTCAAAATCTACATTCAAAATCAAATTATCCACCATATTATTACTAAAAATGAGAAATTTCAATTGTTTAGTGTGATTTTTATGATAAAAAAATCTTTTCTAATTGTTTAGTTCTCAATATAATATTTATATTGTTTAAATTATTCAATCTATACTACTATAAAAAGAGCGAGTTTTACAGGCAGTTCAAATACACCTGTCCAAAGTCATATTGACCAATCACATACCACAGTTTTGTCAACGTGGCAAAAGCTTGCTCTCTCCTTCACTCAAGATGCTCTCATATTTTTTTCAACTTTTTTTACTTAAAAAAACCATTTAATTTGAACAACCGGAACTCACTTTTGAAATTCAAATATGCCACTATCTACTCACCCACGTAACGTGTCTGCGGTTGCTGTCTGCGGTTGCTTTAGAATTCTCCCCTTCTCTCGCAACTTCTCCTACCAATCCTGCCAACAACCTCATTATCATCAGCATTTTCTCCGCCCTCAAAATCTGCGTTGGCGGTCTACTCGGGTACCTTCCCTTGCCCGTCCCTTCAGTGGGCGCGCAGGAAAAGCGGCACCACACACGCCGCCAACGCCATCCGTCCCCTTCCGCCGCCGACTCACCAACCCCGTCACCCTACCGCCACTCACGCACACCGCCCCCTTACCATGCGCCGACGGAAGGGAAGACGATGCCCCCGATCCGGCCCCACACCCATAGGAAGGAGGCTAACGGCGACGATTTTCGATCCCTCCAGGTAAGCACTTCATGTTTAATGATGCTCTCCTTCTTCCACTATCAATCCAGTGTAGTTTCTTGCTCTAATCCTATATTATCTCCCCTATTCCAGTCGTCCCTGGCTTCCCCATAATTGGCAACCTCCTACAGCTCACCGAGAAGAAGCCTCACAAGATGTTTGCGAAGTGGGCGGAGACGTACGGTCCCATCTACACCATTCACACCGGCGCCACCACGGCGGTCGTTCTCAATTCCACCGAGCTTGCCAAGGAGGTATACGATCAGCCGGCTCCGCCTGCCTCCTCCATTACTTTCATTCTGAGTCTCCTTATTGGTCTGTCTCATTCCCCTGCAGGCCCTTGTTACCCGCACTAGAACAGATGTTACAATCTGCTAGGGTCATGGCTCATGTACAAACCTCATGCGTTAGAGTGAACATTCTTATGTATTATACAACCCTCACAAAATCAGCCTCATGCAAAAGGGGGTCGCAGAATCGATGAGCTAAGGTCAGGACCCTAATAGAAAACTGCTGACAGAGTGAATATAAAGCTATAAAGTATTGTGTGGCTGATGGAAAGAATAATTAATGAATACAGCTATATATACAGCAAATGAACAACAATATATAATACAAACGAACTGAAACGTATAACTTCTAAAAGTAAAGTCATTAATAACTCACAACAATATTCTTTATTTCTTTAATAAAATTTTGCTTACATAGGGGAGGACCTGACCAAAGCCCCTTCAATTAAAATACAACTCATGGTTTCCCAACGGATAGGCTATATGTTTACCAGATCTAGCTTTGGTCGATCACAGGATCTAGAACATGTCAGTTAGTTGGTCATGTTCATGGATGCAACAACTCTTCATTTGCTATTTTTGTTTTTTGCTGACGTGGAACAACTTCATCTTCATTGGCCCTTGATTAACCGTGACTGTTTATCCAGATGGACGCCTGGATCTTATGTTGCATTTACAAGAAAGTCCTGGAAGATCCCGTGATGCTACCTGCAGCAGATTCTTATCCACATACTGCTACGCTGCAAGCATTGCACATGTACATGCTCTGTAATATCCAAGTCAATGTCTGGATCAGTGTTTGACATCATTTATTCAGTTGGTTACCCAATTGACAACCAAAACATGAACTGCAGTAAGAACAATACTTATAGATGTTTTATTTCGAGCAGTTATTGATGGAACAGCTGTAACAAGACCATTGGGATACTTATTTGGGTCTGATACAATCACAGTGTTGTGCCTCAGCTTCTTGCTTGGTTACGAGTGGCCTACTGCGATCATTAAGAAGACCCATGCACTTGAAGCTAGCCTCTACAATGTTACCCAATATACTGACATATTTTAGGCCATTATGCAGCGATACAATGAGTCTTCTTATTGGACCTAGCTAGGATATATATAGCTCGATCGGTTGCCAGCTTTCGTTCTACGCGGCTGGCTTTTGGAGAGGTTGTTTATGGCTGGCACTGCTTGAATGAGTTCTTCCTGGCAGCTGCAAGGATGGTCTTGTCTGCGGCAATGAAGAACGCAGATCCGGCCACTGCGCATCAAATTGAGGCTTAGCATATTGTAAGAACAACCCTGAACATAATGAATGGATGTTAAAGAAAAAGGCTATAAACTGTCGGCGCGTGGGTCTTTTTAGTTGTACCTGTGGAGATGATGAGAGCTTGAGTGGTGGGATTCAGGTTGTCCCTCTCCCAAGGAAGCATCCTCACGCTAGCCATCTGTGGATATATATGAATGTTCGATCAAATAAGAAGATTTCAAAGAAAGGTGATTTAAAAAATAAACGAAATGCAGGGAAATACTCACAGTGGGCACAGCAGATGCAACTGTTGCTACCACGGTTGCTTTTACCCCAGCCATGATTCCTTCTGCAAAAGAAAAAATAGAAAGCCGTTAGCACTTTGTGAATACAGTGCCTACCCACAGCAAATTAAAGCAACACCATGCAACTTTAATATGAAGAAAGGAATCCAAAAAAGACGAATGGATGATAGTTGATCGATCGTTGGAGTATGCATTTCAAACTTCTGACAAAGAACTAAGGATTTATTACAGAACTTGACTCAGCTGTATCCTCTGCTTCAAAGTGCTTGATCGTGACATGATGATCAAGTAATAGTTGACTGGATTGTCAAATTTCCTTGTAAACTGAGATTATAATTACAACTTAATGTACCAACCATTAGCTTCTGCATATCCAATCCACTATGAAACGCACATCTGCAACCATTTCAGATTGGGAAAACGCATAATACATCACTTTATTTTGCTTCAAGTGGTACCAAACATGTCAAAACCATACTCATATCCCTTTTTGGATCTGTTTCACACGCATATTATTTCTTTTTCAGCTAGTACTCCTATCCTTTTCATAAACCTTTACCTCAGTATAACCCTCACATGTATTGCATCATGCTCTATTCTTCACCCAAACTATTAACTAGTCACATCCCATTAGGAGCAGAAAGGAAGTTGGGCATTGACATCGACATTGACATTGAAAGGCAATGAGAACTGCATTAATTCACAAAGAAGGGGACCCAATGAGAAATATTCTAACAATGGTTTTAACAACATCAGTAAACTTATTTATTCACTGACAATGATTAGAAGCATATGATTTTTAGCAATCATTAGTTTAAATTATGCAATGTGCAAGTATGGAGGAGAAAGTAAATAGAATAATGGCACACATACCTTGTCTGCTTGCACTATGAGAAGAGTACAATTGCTTCATTTCTCGCTTTGAAGATTGCATGTTCATCCAGAAAGAGAGTGTCGAAATATGGTGGTGGGAGGATGGCAGAGAGGAGATGGAAATAATCACTTCATGGAGAAAGGATTCTGATAGTCACTACTCCAAATTTGAAATATGTAGACAGATGCACTGTCCATTATAAGTTCCTTGACATCTAGATTCCCATGTAAGTTTTACTACAAGATCAAAAGGGATAACCATGGTAAGCAAACTTGGCATAGATAAGAAACAAAAAATATCAAGTATATGTGTCTTGAAATAAATTTGAAGAATGAAAGTAATAAAGAATATCTAAAATCATGTCATACTAGAGAATAAGTACCTCAATCATGTTTGATTAGAACTCATCAGAACATACCATTTGACAATGCTAGACTAGGTACTTCACAATTTGTCCTGCATGTCTCTAGTTCCCCTACACTTAATACATGTTAGAATGTCTAAAAGATAAATGTGAAAGACGATAGGAACGAAAAATAAAGGAGCTATTACCATGGTAGTTTCACGTCACTCAAAGTACTAATACGTTTCATTATATGATAATCAAGATTCCTATGATTGAAATTGCAAAACCATAACATAATACCAATGTGCTGTTTCAACATGATATATTTCTCAACACCATATGACACCTATTTTTCAAAATATACATGTATAGTAGTTGTGACTTACATTTACAAAATGTCACATTTCACAAGTTAGACTTTTACATGTATCATTTAGTCTTCTACTAAAATTAAACTATATAACATGCATGCTTCTAGAACACAACTTAAAGGCATGTATTACTGACAAAATATGACCACATCTTAATTTGTAGTGTCTAGTCTATATGAGAGTGTTGCATGTGAGACCCCATCCAAATGTTGTTTGAGTGTTCTGCCTGAGAACTTGGCCCATCCTCATTACTATTCGATCCTCGAGCATGAGAAGAACTTGACCCATCCTGTAATTTATGCAACATAAAAGAGTCGGTCCAGTTCCCTTCATCCCAACTTATAATGCATGATAAGAGTATGATGTCATTAGTTTAGGATTTCAACCTGTCCCATAATATGTGCCATCCTACGTTTTGCATTGGCCAATGCTTGAGTATGAAATGCAGCTTCCTTTTCAATCTCTTGGTAGGTTTGTTGAGCCATCTCCATCATAGAGGCCTCTTTCAGCAGCTGTCGTGTCAAACCATGACCATAACCCCTTTGGTAGCCACCATGATGATCCCCATATACATGATCCATCACTGGAACAAATTCAAGGGGATTATAACTATCTTGCACATTTCTTCTTAGCGCTTCATCTTGAACTTCCTCCTACAACAAGTATACGTGAGTATTACTTAGTAAGAAATAAATAGATCATGAATTATCTCATATAAGTATGGATATAACTCACCATCTTTGTCTTAGTATTTTCATCTGGAAATTCCCCCTTCTTATTTATGTGCAATGATGTATGTATGGCAATCAGATGATTCATGGCCCTCTAGCATCTAATGGAGGAAAAATAGACATTAAGAAGTGTGCAAAAATATTAACTTCAACTATAATACATACCAGCTCAAATTGTTTTCTCCGCATTGACTTGCTGCCTAATGTACAAGTAGGTCTTATATTGGCACGATTAGTTGCATTCTGTTGTGCCACTAACTGCATATGAAAACAAAGATGTAATATAAAAATATTACATTTGGTTAAATGCCAGTTGAATCTAATCAAACATTTATGTTACCTTTGTTTCCTCCTTGCTCCAGTATATGAGCAAATGATGCCATTGTTCTTGACTAACTCTTGATTCAGGTGAAAATTGAAGTTGCTCTGGAGTCAAAGTAGATAACCACTTCTTTAAATTGTGCCAGTATGTAGTGACACTATTTTGTACTCTTGCTTCACACCACCTCATAACACAATACATATTTGGAGTGAATTTAGTTTCATGACTCTTAAATTTGAAGAGTTTCTGATAGAAAATGGATAGTTAGATGGGAATGAAAGAATGATATATTAGAAATGTAAATGACAATAATTATAAAAGGAAATATAAATCACAATAATGAAGACATAAATAATACCTTAACTTCTACCCAAACAACAAGGAAATTTTTGTCTTGTAAATCTGCCCACTGGAGGTGCAATGGAAAGCTATCACTTTCTCTAGCCTTTAATCCTAGAAATATTACTAGAATACCACCTTCAACACCCACAAGCACATTTTTAAGTGTCCAACAATCATGATGTGTTTTCCCTAATGGAGGCTTGATGGATTTATAGCCTGTCCATCCACGACCTTTCTTTTCTTTGATCGCACGAAAATCATTATTTTCTAAAAATAAAGAATTTCACATTACAACTTTGCCATTAGAAAGATAGAGACACAGAAAAAGAGAGGATATTTTTCAAACAATATACCAGTATATTTTTCAAATGTGGCTCGACGACTGCGCTTCTGGGTATGGTATGACATGTTTTCTATATCTTCCGGCTGTTGGCTCAAACATCTTTCAGTGTCAACACCAAGTCTTATGTTTTATACATGTAAACACATGCATATTGACACAATAATATATGCAAAAATAAAAACATTGATAGAAATTATAAGTAACACACCATCATTTGTATTTTTAGAAAAATATGTCCCTCTACTTTGAATCTCTGGGGACCTTGGCATTTGATTAGTGAAGCCTCCTTCTCCACTTAATGTTATATGATCCTCAACAAATGTAGTTGGTACTTGATGAAGATGGATGAATTCATTATCTAAAGCATAACACCAAAATACTTTATCATGTAATAAGCATCATAGACATTCTACTTAGAGAGAATCAGAGATTTAGTACTTCATTTTTTCAACAAGTGATATATTCCAACAAGAAAAATACAATCATCTAAGACAATACCTGTAACATGGTCCTCAACAAGTCTAGTGCAGCCTTGGCCAACTTCAAAAGCTCCATTTCTCAAAGAACTACCATCTTCAGTGTTTCTCAAATACTCCAAATCCTTACTTTGAATGTCTAGGTGGTTAGGCACCTTATAAGTTGGAGAATGCACTTCTTTAGTTCCTACCAAATTCAATGTATAAATGAAATATTTAAAAATACATGAATATCTTGTCTAAATAGACTACCTATGACATAACATTCAACATCTTTAGTGGAGATTTTTTTTCAACATTATACCCTAATACAACACTAGTATGACCTAGGAAAACATAACTTAGATATTATATTATTATTGTTAATAATTGGAACTGTAGGAGATTAATATGTTACCATTAGCTGTAGGTGGTTGAGGATTTTTCTTGATAATTTGAACTTTTTCTTTAGCTCAACCTGTTATTTCGAATATAATTTCCATGTAAAAATTGTATACAACAAAAGTAAATCAATAGGATACACATTTAAAACAACCACTTACATGCTATGGCATATAAAGATTGGGCATTAAATCCAGAGGATTCAACTCTATATGGTGTTGAGTACTGAGAAAGGTTGTCTACTTGATGATCTATAGTTTAATATGTGTCAATTTTACTACCACAATGCAATGAGATATAATAATATTAATGCATTAATAACATAAGGAAACCCACCATCTTCAATAATTCTCAAAAAATCCATTGCTTTAGTTTGAATCTCTTGGGGTGTAGCAACCTTATAAGTGAGAGGACATACTTCTCTTGTTCCTACAATATTTAAATTTGATAAGTATATATGAAGTATTTCATAAGTAAGAGAATTCTTTGGTGTTGTTTGCAAAGAATAGACAAGGGATTTACTTATAGATGTAATTGACTAATGATAAAGGTTATGGAGTTCATGATCTACATGTCAGACTTGTATTTTGCATATTCTTCAACATATTAAGAAACATTAATGACAACATATCTAGAAAGAAAACCCACCATTTTCGATGGTACCCAAAAAGTTCATTGCTTTACTTTGAATCTCTAGGGGATTAGGTACCTTGTAAGTAGGGGAACGTACTTCATTGGTGCCTACAATAATAAAATAGGGTAAGTATAGATGAATCATTTGGCAACATTGAGGATCTTGCCTAAATATCGTACTTGTAACATAATGATCACCATCTCTTGTGGATCCTTGGCCAAACCCTAGTGAAACTTTCTTATGACCTACAAACATATAATTTTGAGATTCGTCTATTGTTTTCCATAATGCAATGATATATATTAAATATTAATGTATTAATAAAATAAATAAAATACCATCTTCAATGATTTTGAAATAATCCATTGCTTTACTGAATCTCTTGGGGCGTAACAACCTTATAAGTGGGAGGACATACTTCTCTTGTTCCTGTAATAATTAAATTGTATAAGTATATATGAATTATTTGATAAAACATTAACGAAAAAATATCTAGAAAGAAAACCCACCATTTTCAATGGTTCCCAAAAAGTTCATTGCTTTACTTTGAATCTCTAGGGGATTGGGTACCTTATAAGTAGGGGAATGTACTTCATTGGTCCCTAAAATTATAAAACTCAATAATTATAGATGAATCATTTAACAACATTAAGTATCTTGCCCAAATATCCTACTGGTAGCATAATATTCACCATCTCATGTAGAGTTTTTGCCAGAACCAAGTGAAACTCTCTTATGACCTAGAAACACATACTTTTGAGATTATTCAATTGTTTTCTACAAGTCAAAATGTATGAGAATAACATGTTGTTACCATTTGCTTTAGCCACTAAAGGGTTTCTCTTAAAAATTGTGACTTTTTCTTTAGGCACACCTATAATTCAGAAATTTGATGCCATATACAAAGTTATATAAAACATAAATAAATAAGATAACCATTATAAGAAACCACTCACATGCAACATTATGCTCAACATCTCCAACGAAATCTTTACCAACTTGAGACTGTAATGCAACACTCTTGTGACCTAAATAACACCCATCATTGAAATTATTTTAGTGAATAACAATATATATTAAAAGAAATGCAAAAATAAAATATTTTGCAATACAGAAACCTTATTAAAACTAACTACCTGCAACATTATGCTTAACAACTCCAGTCGACTCTTTGCCAACTTGAGACCCTAGTGCAACAACCTTATGATCTAAAAAACACTCAACATTGAAATTATTTCAGCAAATAACCAAATGTATTAAAAGAATTGTAAAAATAAAACATTTTTCTATATAAAAATTGTGTTGAAACAAACAACCTACAACATTATGCTCAACAGCTCCAATGGGGTCTTTTCCAACTTGGGAGCCTAATGGAACACTCTTGTGACCTAAATAACACCCATCATTGAAATTATTTTAGTGAATAACAATATATATTAAAAGAAATGCAAAAATAAAATATTTTGCAATACAGAAACCTTGTTAAAACTAACTACCTGCAACATTATGCTTAACAACTCCAGTCGAGTCTTTGCCAACTTGAGACCCTAGTGCAACAACCTTATGATCTAAAAAACACTCAACATTGAAATTATTTCAGCAAATAACCAAATGTATTAAAAGAATTGCAAAAATAAAACATTGCAATGCTCTTATGATCTTAAAAACATAACTTCTATATTTTTTTTTAAAAATTAAAAGTGTAAGAGAATAACATATTGTTACCATTTTGTTTGTGTACTTGATGACTTTTCTTTAAATTGACTACATTTTCTTTAGCCACACCTGTTATTTGTAAAATTTCACTCCTTAGGTAATGTTTACACAATAAACAAATGATAAAATCATCCCAATCAAACACTCACGTGCTATGGAGTACAATGATTGGTCATTCAATTTAGGGAAGTCGCTTGTACTTTGAATCTCTAAGGGGTTAGGAACATTGTTTCTTGTTGAAGACACTTCATTAGGCCCTGCAATAACTTAATTTAATGAATATATATCAATCATTTGGATAAATACATATGAAAAAAATGTACTTGCCATTTGCTTTGGACACTTCTTTTTCCATCTTGGCCTTTTTTTTTGCTTCACCTGTTACATGCAAATGAATGTCATATACAATGTCATATCTAATTAAATCAGCATATAATCATTAGAAGCAACTTACGTGCTATAGAGAGCAATAATTGGTCATTTGATCCAAGTGAAACACTTTTAGAAGGTGTTAAGTCATGAGAGTGGTGGGTGACTGGATGATCTTTAATGGCAGTAGTGTCAATTTGATTTGCACATGCTACAACCTCACTTAAGTACTTCAACTTTTTCTTTGGAGGCATAGTTTCTGAGAACCTCTGTTACATACACACGAATATAGAAAAATATAAGAATTATATATAGAAAATCATTATCAAATATTAAGCTTGAAAACTAATATATTGTTGGATGTTTTTTCTCAATGAAGGTGGTACCTTAGAATTCTTATTTGTGTCTTGGAGCCATAGTTAGCAAAGTATTGTCAATCTGTATAGGTATTTCTATATCTGAGCGAACACATGTGTAGTCATGCTCATCTTGTAACCCACCATCTCCCTGATTGATTTCATCAATTATTTCTTCTACATCATTTTGTTCACTATACAAAGCCTCTATTGGTAAATCAAATGTGTCTCTTGGTGTCCAATGACAAACAATACTCCAATGATTTTCTTCTATGTCAATTGAGTAGAACACTTGAATGGCTTGGTCAGGATAAATGAAAGGCTCATCATCGAAACTTATTCTACAAGTATTGACTAAAGTGAAGCCAAATTCATCTACATAAGAACCTATAGAATCCTCCATATCGTACCATCTACACTTGAAAAGACATATAGGAGAGATGGTTTCATATTGGATCTCTAATATATCAACTAAGATTCCATAAAATATATTTTCATCATCCCCTTTTGTTGAGATACCACAATTTTGAGTGACATGACTATTGTCTATTGTTTCAACTTCAAATTTGTAACCATTCACATAATATCCCTTGTAAAATCGTACTCCTAATGTAGGCCCCCTAGCAAGACATCTCACAACATTTGGAACAGCCATATCATTTGGTAAGGAACATACCTGATAAAGATACATAGAAAATTGTTATTTATATTAGGTTTTACTTCTTCAAAATACTAACATACTTACATAATTTGAGAACCATTTAACAAAATGGTTGTGTTGTTCGCGTTGTATTTCATGTTCACTCCAATATGGATTTTGAAGCATGACCTCATTCCGATGCATCCTAATATAAAGAATAATATGTATTATTGCAAAAAAGAATATTGAACTATATATAAACAGACACTTACGCTATGTACGGCTCAATTTCAGCTGTGTTGAATAGAATAAATCGGCGTGCTTGATGAAGTTCATCATATGAGAGCGTCACATGTAGACCAGCACCAATGGGTCCATCATTGTATCGAATGTTTTTATCTAAGTTAGACTCCACATATTTGAGATAGTGTTGGCAAAAGATAGTTGCTTCTTGTAAAAGATATCCCTCTACAATAGATCCTTTAGGTCTACTTCGGTTGCACACAAACCGTTTTAAAGAATATATATATCTTTCAATTGGGTACATCCATCTATATCCTGCTGTACCTGCAACTTTGGCCTCATATGGTAGGTGGATAGTTAGATGAACCATGATGTCAAAAAAAGCTAGGGGAAAGATCTTTTCAAGCTTGCAAAGAAGAATCGGCATCAAACTTTCTAATTTCTCCATACTTTCATGGTTAATTTTCTTGGCACACAAGGACTTGAAAAAATGACAGAATTCTATTAGAACTTTTGCAACAGGTTTTGAAATGGTTCTCCTTATACATAGGGGTAAAAGATATTCCATCAAAATGTGATGATCATGACTTTTCAAACCAAGAATCTTTTTGGCCTCTATTTGTACTTTGTTTGATATGTTTGAAGAAAATCCATCTGGAAATTTCAAGTCTTTTAAAACCAACAAAAAGTTTTCTTTCTCTTTGCTTGTCATGCTATATGATGTGTGAGGCAATGAAAATTGATCATTGTGTTTTCTTTTCTTTGGCCACAAAGGTTTTCTGATATTCAACTTTTGCATGTCCATGGATGCGTTAATATTCTCTTTACTATGACCATCTTTATGCAACAACCAACTAAGAATGTTTTCACTTACATTCTTCTCAATATGCATTATGTCCAAGTTATGGCGGATCAATAAAGTAGACCAATAGGGAAGCTCAAAGAAAACACTCTTCTTTTTCCATCCTTCAGGGATTTGAGAATTAATTTGTTTGTCTACCCCAACATCATCACCAATTGGATTAGCAATATTAGAATTTTCCCACAACTTTAGTATATGTGAACCACTAAGTTGATCGGGTGCATGATCATGTTCTTCCATTCCATTAAAGTTCTTTTTATCTAGACGCCACGGATGATTTGCATCTAGAACACGACGATGTCTCATGTAGACACATTTACGACTATGTGGAAGATAAATTGAACCATGGTCAACACCACAATGCGGACATGCCTTGTATCCTTTGGTGCTCCAACCAGACAACATATCATATGCAGGAAAATTATTAATTGTCCATAAAAGTGCTACTCGCATATTGAGCATTTCATCTTTATTTGCATCATATGTCATTACACAGTCTAGCCACAATGTTTTCAGCTCATCAATTAATGGTTGCAAATATGTGTCAATTTTAGTTCCAGGAGATTTTGGTCCTTCTATAAGAAGAGATAACATAAATAATGATGGCTTCATGGATAGCCATGGGGGAAAGTTGTAGCATATTAAAATAACAGGCCAAGTACTCCAACTACTACCCATCATAGAATTAAAAGGACTAAAACCATCAGATGCAAGAGCAAGTCTTATATTGCGAGGATCAGAACTAAATGTTGGATGTTTTGAATCAAAATCTTTCCATGCTAGTGAATCTCTTGGATGACTCATCTCCCCATCTTCACCCTTTGGGAATGTATCTTGTCCAACCAAAAGTGGTGCTAACCTTTTGGACATGAAAAGTCTCTTTAGCCTTGAGGTCAAAGGAAAGTAGTGGAGTACTTTCACAGGCACTCTTTGCAATCTCCACACCCTATTCTTCTTTCTCAATCTTTTCCATCTAGAAGATCCACAGATAGGACATGCATCAAGTTTTTCATACTTACCACGAAATAGAACACAATCATTTCGACATGCATGAATTTTTTGATAGTCCAAACCTAAAGTTGACATTATCTTTTGACATGCATACCAACTCTTTGGTAGAGTATTACCCTCTAGAAGAAATTCAGTCAACATCATGAAAAAGGTTGATAGTGCATTGTTAGTCAAGTTGAATTTGCATTTATATTCAAACACCCGGATAATACAAGATAATTTAGTATACTTCAAGCATCCATGATATAAAGGTTGGCTAGCATCTTCAATGAGTTTCTAAAATTTCTCTATGTCATCATTAGTACATTCATTAGAAGTGTCCATTGTAGGATCGGAGGCTATATGTTCATGTTGTCCCATTGTATCATTAATGATGCCATTTATATCATCGATACAATTAATTTGTCTAACTTGTTGAGCACTTATAGGACTCTTGGGTACCTCTCCATGTCTTGTCCAAGTTGTATCGTCTTCCAAGAATCCATTCATAATGATGTGAGTTCTAATAGTGTGCATGTTTGCATAGCGTTTATTCTCACACTTACTACACGGACATCTAACTTCTTTTGTAGAGTTACTCTGAAATGCAAATCTAAGAAAAGCATCAACTCCTTGCTGAAAATATGTGCTCCGACATCTATCAAAACTAGTCTTTCCATGACCAATCCAGCTTTTATCACTAATCAAAGTCATCATCAGCTAATACCTAATTAAAAAAAATATGTCATTTAAACGTTATAGCTAGATTTTTATCAATGACACATTTTCAATTAAGGAGTCAAGAACAATGTTTTTTCTAGTAATCTGTCAATCGAAATACTTGTCTATTCATTTAAATTTTTGTGTTCAAACAAGACTAAAATTCTCTATCATTTCACAATTTGAAACAATTTTCCATCCAAACATACAACGAGATGTAACAATGAATTTATAATTTTATATTTTTAATGGTCCATGAAGAGCTTGATTAATTGATTATTTTTCTATTTTATATATCCTTAATGTCATAGAAAGAAAATAGATTAGACTAGTTATATATCAACGAAGCATGTAGGTACCAATATGCATAAGAGTTCAAGAAAACTTACTACAATGTGTATTTTCATATATAATTCATGTTGTTCATTTTTTGCCTGGTATTCATGACATTCAACTCCCATTGTAGTTTCTCATTCTATGTTTATTAAATCTTGCCACGAGTGCCCATTTTCATGTGATGATCATATTTTATGAAAGTACTTAAGATTTTTTTCTTTTTTTATCACGCAACGCTATCATCACTACACTAATTGAGAATCTAACACCACAAGAAATCTCATCTAATCACATGCCTCTCTCCAAATGTATTAATGTATGATTTATGCAGCCTTTTTTTGCTAGTTTCATACATGCACATATACGAGAAGGAATCAAAGTGTTGACTAGGATCATGAATGGTATTGCTAATGTATTTGGGCATTGTGTAGAACACAAATGTTCATATAAAACTATCATTAAATATTGAGAATGAATGAAATGTCTCACACTCTTTGGTTGAAGTCAAGTAGTCAGCTTATTGTACCTACGAAAAATTTCGGAGACTAAAGCATAAGGAACACGACTTCAATTGTTTTCGGGATAAAATTACTATCTGGTTTTACCAAACCTGGTGATGTATAATGACCACATTATATATTGTATTCAATTGTAATATATATGCAAGGAAAGCAAAAGTTAGTAGAGGAAAATAGGTTGTCTCGAAGAAGGCAGAAGAATTCGAGGAGAAAGAACATAACTTGTAGAGGGAAAAGAACTATGAAGTTGGAAATACGATCAATCTTTTATTCAATCACTTTGATGGTTCTTAAAAGAACTAAATTGAAAAATTAAGAAGAGCCCATGAATTCTAAATAGAGATGAACGCAAGCTGAAATTTTCTATGTCCAAGCAAATAGAAAAGCTAATCCATATCACAATGCCGCATAGCTTTCATGGCATCTTTAGAAAACTAAGTAAATTGTCACCCTCGTCCCACTTAATTTCCAAGGGAACAAGAGGTCTTAAAAGAAAACAAGGACCCCGATTAATCATCTTCAGTATTTCCCTTCCTCCATGATTCACCTATTCAGAAACTTTCTAGTCAAAGAGACCAAATGATGGCCACATACATACCAAATTCTTGGAGAATTGAATAAGTGTGGAGATACAAAGGAAGACGAAAGATCGCACATTAACAAAGGAGAAGAAGGTCAATGCCATGAGAAGGAAGCGAACCTGGAGGATGTCCACATGATGCAGAACGGACGAATAGATGACGGCAGACGCATGGGAGCAAAACAACAAAAGAAGAAGAGTCGGGGTTTGGTGACGGGAATCGGATGTGCTCGAAAGATCTTGTACCCTGCAAATACCTAGAGGTAGTCCAAACTTTCGAAATCCCAACGAGTTGGTATCTCGATCATGATGTTGAAATCATGTTCTATAGTGACTTTTTCATAAACAAACATGGGATTCTAAATACTAACGACATATTTGGTTTGTAGGATTATCTACAGGATAGGATTTAAATCCTATTAACAATGCAATCCCATGTTTATTTCCCCAAAATCCATGTCAGGATAGCATTCATGATGGACAAGCGATTCCATCTCCAGATTTCATGCCAAAGCTGTGACAAAGCACATGATGGTGTGTTATATTATCACCTATTTACCCGACTTCTAATAGTGATTGAGACTCATACCAAAACCCTCTAACTATTAGTAATCTTACTGTGTGTGAAAAACCGACATGACAGTGTCTTGTTTTATAAGAAATAAAACTGGTGTTTCCTTAAGATGATTTACCGTATGCAAGATTTAACGTGTACAAGATCCGAGATTTGCATATATATTGTGTGAAAAGATTCGACTTTTTTCAGTAAAAATTAAGTTTGATATTAACTTAGTACAACCTTATTCTATGTGATTTGATTCACGTTTGATTTACATTTATATGATAATAAATAATGAGCAGATACTACTGAAATTTAGGCATACCGTTACAGGAAATTAGGGGCTTTGTTGTATTGGGACCAAGAGGGCTTCAGAGTTGATGAAACTGCTTTGTATAATAATCACTACGGAGGAAGTATGCATTCAGATCTGCAGTCAGCTTTCTTTGTGGTCGACACAAATCTGTCCAGGACAACTGACCTTCGCACTTCCGTTGAAACTTGAAAACGATCAGGACACGGCTGCAATCGTCAACAACGTACCACTTTCGGAAGCCGCTCGCTGGCCGTTGTACTGTCCTTGAAGGAGGTCGGTGAAGTAGTTGCAATCGTCCATGCTTACTGCTTATGGAAGTTGTTCGCTGGCCGCCGCACTGCCCTTGAAGGAGGCCGACAAGAGATGGTTGTAGACATTCGCGCGGTATCGCTTACCGAAGACGCTCGCTGGGTGCCACACTATCCTTCAAGGAGGCGAATGGGCAAGAACTGTCGGCCGCTGGAAAATCACCCTAAAACTCCAGACTTCCTCTCTCTTTCTTTTTGGAAGACGAATGGGCGGAGTTTGTGATGAATGAAAGAGGGGTGAGGCGAGAAGTCCGTGAGAAAGGAAATAAAGTATAGATTTGGTAAATGCCTGAATTGCCCGGGTAGGGCCTTGGAAAACCCGGGAACAGAAAATATGAGAGCAATCTTTTATTCCCTTGCTTATCAAAGTTTGACTAGACTAATTAATTATTTAGAGGATCATGAATATAATAATAATAATAAACTTTACAAGGCCAGTTGAGTGAGGGTCCTAGCGCTCCCTGTTTCTGTTTTCCAATGTGCTACCCTGATGACCCTAGTACAAAATTAAGAGCAACCCTCACAAAAACTTGATTTTGTTGTAGTGCCGGCACCCATCGATATCCATGAGGCGTCTGCCGAAGGCCATAAAAGTGCTCACTGATGACAAGTCCATCGTCGCCATGAGTGACTACAACGATTTCCACAGAGCGGCCAAGCGCGCCCTGCTGATGAGCACGCTAGGAGCGACTGCCAGGGTGAGCATCCGTCACCTGCGCTACGAATCAATCATATTGGTTGTTTTCATGTGATCGTCCTCTTCTCCACCCCACAGTATGTTCCTTCACTGCATCCGTGAACTAAAAAATTAGGTTCCGCCGTCTCACCACCACCCTAACCCTTACCTGCTGGTCTTCCTCGCAGCGTATCTTCCCTGACGCCTGGCTTCTCAACACCATCATCGCCAAGATATACAAGGTCCACGAACCAGGCGAGTCCAAAAGGGTATGTATCTATGATCATCCTCCTCCGCCCCGGTTTCAACTTTCCATGATGGCTTTTTTTTATTGCCGTTAATGCACACTTTCTACACGACCCGAGATATCCAACCAGTACTATATAGAAACTTTTTCATACCTGGACGATCTCGACGTTGGGGAACCGCATTGCGAACCGCTCGGTGACGTCCGTAACGAGGGGCGCCCCGCCGCACCTGACGGCCTCGAGGGACTTGAGATCGTGCTTGGCGGGCAGGTCGGACTTCACCATGGCGACCACCAGCGGAGGCGAAACGGGCATGAAAGTCACGCCGTATCGCTCCACGGCACTTAGCATGGCGCCGAAGTCGAATCGGGCCATGAGCACTGCGGTGTCCCCCAGAGCGGGAGACCGGAGGACGAAGGAGAACCCGAACACGTGGAACAGGGGCACCGTGAAGAGGCTGCTGCTGCTGCTGGTGTTAGGTATAGTGAAAAGAAACAATTGGTAGAAATTTTGAATTGACCGCCACCGCTCACCATACTTTCATCACAGTGGGAGGTAGTACAGGCGTCGTCTACAGTAGGATCTGTAGTCATGTTAGATTGATAGAAATAGAACATCCAATTAATCACTTTTCGGCAGCTGTGGGTTTATTCGGGTGTCGACTACACATATCATTTTGTTCGAAAACTAGACAGATGAGGAGAAAGATCGACAGTAGTATACTTTTTTTTTGGGTTGTTGTTGCATCGATCGCATCGTGTAAATATATTAATGGGTTCAGTGAAAAAAAGCTTATTGGGAAACGGGAAAGTTGTATCTGACAACCACAAAAAAATGTTGTTCCGTTTGGACACATAATGGCTACTAACATTTTCTCTAGCCTATATTTCCTCTCTCTTTTCACCATGGTGTGAAGGATCTCCATATTGCGGAGCGGCTCCTTCCACAGGTGAGTAGTGTGTCACTATTCTTCCCCTTCCTTTGTCTTCCTTCATCTATATTCCATTCTTAATTTATAATTTGCCATACAGTTGTAGAGCATTAAATCCATGTGTTCTTACTCAAATCAGGTGTCGGCCCTATGTAGTTGTTTGTTGTTGTGGCGTCAACAACACTCAGTACCCATTCTTTGGGCAAGTAAACATTATAACCAATAGAATGGAATTGTTCGTCCTCAACAAGTTTATCTTGAAAGGATTGTTGTGCTTACTTTTGTTGGAGTGAATCAGAAAAATGCCATGGTAATTCACAATGATTATTAACTCATGTTTTCATAGTCATTTTTTCTCATTCATCTATTTTTGACTCATAACAATTCACTATAGTATTTGGAGCACTACTATACAAAATCCACTCTGAATGTTGTTGTTGTAATTACATTTCATTGTGCAACATCTTATTCTCACAAGTAGCAACATTGCAGGGCAGACTTTTCAACTTCTTCAATTGATAATATTGTCATCTATGGCGACTTCAACTACATGTAGCGTGATTATCAGTAAGGAACCAACAACTTAATATTATCTAACACAAGTTTTTGTCGTGAAGAATATTGAAGAAATGACTCAATGGCTCTTCAAAAATAGAAAAAGGTATCATATGTCCTATGTTTTCATCATCTCCTAGCAAAGTAGCACCCCAACAGTAGTGCATGTAGCGCACAATAACTATTTTGATTTTTTTACATGATATACACCTATTGTTGCTAATTTTTATTTTCAGGAAGACTGATTCGATGAATAGCCGATTGGGATGAAACCGTGGGAGTCAACAACAAACGCAATACAAGGAACGGGTGGTTGTTACTGGAAGAGAAGGATGGAGGAGACCACACACAGACCAGGCTGGCTTTAGTTATCCCTCTTATATTTATGTTCCATCCGTATTCCCTTCAACGTAAAAACCTTTTGTCTGGTCTTTGTTAATTCTAATGCAAAGGCTCACAAGTTCAAAGCGATGCTTTCAAAAAGGACACATGCTACCATTGTTTGATTTGAGATCACCAAATATGCAAATAAGATAGTTTCCATACATTGAATAATATACACACGTGAAGTAACTAAGCTCCTTCTCTCAATCACAAAAATATAATTATCTCAGCAACAAAACAAGTAGGATATTATGTGGAAAGAAAATGTAAGATCCCATGAGATGACCGAAAATGAAGAGAAAAAAAATAGCCTCTTTTATACTGAAAAATAACTATGTGAAAACAAAAAATTGATTAACAAACTAAGAAAAACAATAGAAAGAGAAACTAAATGAATTAGAAAAGTAGGTGTAAAGTAACGTATGATCCCATAAGACAACCCAAAATGAGGAGAAAGAAAGGGCCTCTTATATTTTGAAAAAATAACCATATTGATTAAAAACAAAGAAAAACCAATAAGGGAAGAAGACGTAGACCACATAAATTCATATGTAATTGAAGAATCCAATTGTGATATGATTATAACAAATAAGTATTTTAATTTAACATAAAATAGTAAATAAAGAACTATATCTTGCATTATCCAAAATTGTATTATAATATCTGTGAAATAACTGCAATATCCAATTATTGCTTCCTACATTAAACTTACACAAACCAATTAACAACTTAACAAAAATCATGATGTAAATATTCTCAAATAAAGAGTACATTTATTAACTATTAATTTTTTAGTTAGAAAAATATCTCAAATTGTATTCATCCCACAAATATCAATGTAGTATAGTGTATTCCAAAAAAATGTCTTATATGAATAATTGTAACATGAAATAGAATCGACTAATATTTTTCATATCAATATTTACAAATATAATATGTATAATTTTAAGTTGCCTAATAAAAATTCAACTAATTTTTGTTTTCACGTGCAGGGCACGTGTGCGTTTACTAGTTTGTTAAAAAGGGAAGTGCAAAAAATTATTTTTCATCCATTTTTTAAAAATAAGTTTAACATCTAAGCTCATATAATTGTGGAAAAATATGTTTCTGAGTATATATCAGAATTTGAAAAGATAACATTTCTTTTTATTATATTATATGATTTAATCCTTCATCTCCTATCCTAAGAATTATTTGATGTAGGTTTCATAATCATCACATCCTCACATGAGACACTAAATCCTGATTCTGGGAGTAATGAGGAAGATTATTTTCTTGATATTCATAGTTTTACTCCAATTTTAAGAATAAATGTTCAGCTTTTCTTAATAGTTTAAAATTGTTTTGAAACATATAATTGATGCATACATATCATTACAAATAAAAAAAGTGAAAATACTTTATTTTATGATTTAGATATTTCTAAATACTTACTCATATAGTTAAATAAATATTTGCATCATACATCTATTTTTCTTGTGATTTTTGGGGTTTAGATTGACATGTGCATATGTTCCCTTGAGTTGTAAAAGCATTTGCAAATATTTGACACATAATTATCATGTTGTGTTCTAATGAATGCCTACTTCTAGATTAGTAATTTTATCCCTTAAAGTGATCAATGAGATTAATAGATATGTTAGTTATTTTGGGCCACATTAATAGATAATTTATCAAAAGTATCAGCTAAATGTGTTTGATTGATAAATTAGCTTGGACTAAGAGCATTTGCATGATACTGCAAAACATATTAAAATATCATGTAGACAAATGCAATGATTTGAAATTTACATTTGTGATGAAAAAAATATTGCTTGAGAGATAAAATCAGTAAAAAATTAAAACAGCTAAGACATGATATAAGTAGAATAGTTTAGGATTTGTCTTCTTTGATGTTCGGTTGTAATTTTAGAAAGTATGATTAATATACTAATTGATTTATGTTTATAGTTATTTTTGGAATGAGGAAGGCTTTAAAATTGTGGAAATGTTTTCATATTCTATGTGTCATGTCAAATTTTTCATATTCTAAGTGTCACATCAACATTTTCGTACATGATGTAAAATATTTTAATATTCTATATTCCATGTCAGCATGTCTTGATTAGTGTTCATCAAGAAAAAATGATTACACTAAAAATTTATGAGGATATATATTTTAACTATAGTAATTTTACAGTATTACTAATATATATAATAATCTCACATCATATGATAAAAGGTTATAAAAAGATGACTGGCTATATTAAGTTCAATTAAAACAACAATACATCAAAAAAAAAAAACAATACATCAAAGTAATTATTTATGAGGATTTAAAAGTGTTTCAAATTCTACGTAAATACATTGAAGATGAATTGAATATTTGAGGTGATATTCTGATTGAATGTATATCTAACAAGAAACATAAAATTGAATAAATAACTATCACTACACATTGTTTTTACATTCTAAGAGTTAAATATCCATAAGATTATATATGTTTAAACCTTACAAATTCTAATAGCAATGAAGAATTATCCTAGAGAAGAGGAATAGTTCAATGTGGAAGAGTGAATAAAAACAATATTTGAATAGTTTAGTTTGATTGCAACAAAATATCACAAGAATTGTTTCACCCAAACAACAACACAATTTGTACGACATACTTGTATGGTATATAAATGAAATGTCCACTGTACAAGGGTCTCTATTGAATTATATACGAAAGTGATGGATGTTGAAGAGACCAAAGCATCTTTATTATTTTTGGTACGTCATTCTAGAAAATTCAAGATAAAAAAGTTGCTTCATGTTCGTGAATTCAATAAATAAAGTTGCATTTTGAGTAAAATTATGGTAGAAATGTGTACCAATACTAAAATATTTCATCTATAGTTGATATTAAATATATTATTGTAAATATATTAGCATTTCATGTCGATCGTGAAAAGTGACCATTCGAAACAAATTTGTGCTCAATTTTTTATAGATTTAAAAAAAGTTATTTTCATTCAGTAGAGATGACTTAATTTATAATATGTTACCATTTACAAGATATTTAACTAGAAAAAACAATTATTTTATAATTAGCTTAATAGTTAATGATGATAATATTACGACTTTTGAAGAATATACGACAAATTCTTATATACAATGTTGTTCATTGTATAGGTGATAATTATACTTGAAATAAAGAACGAGTACATATAACCTGCATAGGAAATATTAGAGATATCGAAGACAAAGAATTTCTAAATGAAATTATTATTGGAATGTTTGATCATGAACATATGGAATGAAATCCAGGGATAACTAAATTGGGTCACATGATATAGACATTGGAGAAGAGATGAAAAGCACACTATCATAAATATTAAAATGCGACAAATGTGAAAACAATTGATGAAGTCTTGAACTAAAGAGAAAGAAAACAAACAAAGTATTGTGAACTTGATAGAGAAGTAATCATTTGTCGTATGTAAATTTTACAATTTCATACAATAATTATATTTTGAATAATTAAGAAACTAAGAAATGAAAATTGAATGCTACTTTAAAAGTTTATTTATTAGTAATGACACATTAAGACACTCTATAGATGTATGGTCTTAGATAGAATCACGTGCAAAGCATGTGCAATTACTAGTATATATATATACATACATACATACAAAGATATATATATATATATATATATATATATATATATATATATATATATATATATACATACATATATATATGTATGTATATATATGTATATATGTATGTATATATATATATATAAATATAAATATATATATATATAATCATACTTGTTGCACAAGTATATCACACGGCTCACAAGGTCTTATATAATGTGTATTAAGCTAAATCATAATATCTCATACATGTCTATGCTCATCATTTCATAATACATGCATGGTTATGATTTCATAGCAAATGAAATATCAAGTAAATATCATGACCATGTAATAAAGATAATCATTCAAATTGCAACCCTCTTATAATTAGGGTTAGGGTTTCCCCTTGTAGCCGCTTTAGGGTTTTCAAGTTCATATTTATCAACTGAACCCTAATTTACATCATAAGAGCTATATTATTGCCATAAGTGTTCAAGCATACTTCATCAAATATCATCAACTTATTATCAACATGAAGTATTACCTTTCTCATGTGAGTAGTACAAGTTTCTCTCTCATCCTTACTAGAATATTGACTTCAACATACTTATTACATTGATTTAACCTTCTTTAGGGTTTATCAGCCTACAGTTATTGAAGTCTATCCCTCTCATTACTTCTTAGTGTATCCATTGATTATATTCAAGGTGTATCAGCCGACACTCATCAAGGTGCATCGACCTACACTCATCAAGGTGTATCGGCCTATATTCAACAAGGTGTATCAATCTTCACTCTAATCCTTGTGTTGGCCTTAACACATTCACTTGTGTAGGCCTATACTCATCTACTTGTGCTGGACAAGGCACATGTATCAGAAATGACACTCTTCATTTGTGTCGGCCATGGATCCTCAAAGAGATATTGGTGTAGAGGTTCTTAGGGTGATATCAGTTGTAAGGAGCTTTGGGTGATATCGGCCATGAATCATATCTTAGTAAACTACCTTCACCATACTTTGGTGCATCACCTCCTTTATAATTTAGCAAAGAATTTTTAACTAACTTAGGCATCATATCTTAACCTCACTATAGGGTATCGATCACCCTAACACTTTGGGTATTAGTCATAGTGTACTTATCTATGTACAGAAGGAATCATCAAGTATTGCATGATAGAAGGTGAATAATAATAAAAATGAGTTGTAGTTGTACAACCCACCTCAAGATCAACACAAGAGATTCAAGGTCCGAATCTCCACATTCCCAAGGTTGTAGATGACTTATCAAAAGTCTAAGACTGGATCACAACACTTCTATGTGAAAGAAGATACCATAGTT
This sequence comes from Alisma plantago-aquatica, assembly GCA_963693085.1. Taxonomy (NCBI): domain Eukaryota; kingdom Viridiplantae; phylum Streptophyta; class Magnoliopsida; order Alismatales; family Alismataceae; genus Alisma; species Alisma plantago-aquatica. The sequence goes on along the minus strand of OY856409.1, from coordinate 1,510,403,791 downwards.
AGGAACTTGGTGAAGAAGAAAAGAAAGAATGTAATCATGACCCAAGAACCATAGTCCACCCAGGGTTGAAGATGACCATGGCTTCACCTTAGACAAGATGCTCGAGCTCCTTCATATTCCTAAATATTCTATGGTCGTCCACCAAGAAAAGGATGATATGAGAGACAAAAGTTTCACTTATAGGTAAAAAGAGAGGCTTATATAGTCGAGGTTCAAGAGAGAGTGTATTTGAAGTGTCATCACCATATGTACTTAAGTGACACATGTCCATGCATGGTGTCTTCATGCATGCATAATTGTATTGCCATTCCAAACTTCTAAGGATAGTCCATATATAAGATATCAGCCATTGGGTATCTTGCTTGACAAGATATCACAACCCAATATCACTTTATGTGCCAACTGATACAACTTTTACAAGGAACATCTAAACTGATATCCTTAACATACTTGAGGTGTTGAGCCCAAGATGAGTACTTTTAAAAGGATGCTAAAAAGATATGGGGCATCCTCTTTGGATTCCAAGCCAATAGGCATTCCCATATATACTTCATAACATGGTACAACCCCATCTAGGCTCAAAACACTCAACACTTCTTTGGTTCTTTAACAACAATTAGTACTATCATTCAACCAAGATTCAAACAACGTGCCCCTTCTTTATTTCTCCTATACATGATGCTAAGAGAGAGAAGGGACACTCTAGAGGTGATAATTTGCACCTAAACCCCACATTTTGGGTAATTTGCAATCTTTACCAAAACTATCATATAAGACACAAACAATTTGCAAATAAGACAAAAATTAAGAATTAAACTCTCCTTAAGTCTTAATTACTTTTAAAAAGATTAAGACAAGGTTCTAAGAAACATACTTAGGCAAAGCTTCTAGGGTTATCCCAAAACCCATGTCAGGGGTGTTACAAGGTATCAACCCCTAAGAAGGATTTTGTCCCCGAAATCTCAAGAGAAAAAAGAAGGGTACTTCCTCCTCATCTCGTCCTTGAGGTCCCATGTGGCTTCTTCAACACCATGATGATGCCAAACAACTTTCACAAGAACTATGTCTTTCCTTTTTAACTTCTTGATTCTTCTGTCAAGAATCAACACTAGACCTTCTAATTCTACCTCTACATGTTGTAATACAAGCTCTATATCATGGTGACATTTTCTCAACATATATACATGAAATATTATATGTAGTCTATGCAACTCAGGTGGTAGTTTAAACTTATAGGATACCTTTCCAACACATGCTATCAACGAATAGGGTCCCATAAATCTAGGAGCCAACTTACCCTTCTTCTCAAATCTGAGAAGACCTTTCCAAGGAGAAATCTTGAGGTACACTCTATCTCTTACTTGGAATTCTAAAGGTCTATGGCGATTATCATCATATGACTTATGTCTATCTTGTATTTCCTTTAATTGTTGTTGTTTCACTTTAATCTTTTTTGTTGTCTATTTCACAAGTTCAGGACCAATAAGTTGGTATTCTCCTATTTCATACCATCATAATGGAGATCTACAACATCTACCATACAATGATTCATATGGTGCCATTTCAATGCTTTTTTTATAACTGTTATTGTAGGATAACTCTATCAAACTCAAATGTATATCCCAACTACCAACAAACTGAATAACACATGCCCTAACCAAGTCTTCCAAGGTATGTATAGTCCTTTCAGATTGTCCATCTATCTGAGGGTGGGAAGTAATACAAAACTTTAACTGTGTACCCAAAGTTGTGTGTAATCGCTCCCAAGAGTGACTTGTAAATTGGGGACCTCTGTCAGACACAATTATTACTGGGAATCTGTGCAACCACACTATCTCATATACATAAACCTATGTTGTTTCTCAGCAGTGTATGTCGTCTTAACATGAACAAAATGTGCCGACTTTGTCAACCTATCAACAATCACCCAAATGGAATTGCGACCTTGGGTTTTTCTAGGCAAACCAACTACAAAATCCATTGTCACATGATCCCACTTGAACTGTTGTATATGTAATCATTGTAGTGTTCCTGCAGGCTTTTGATGCTTAGCCTTAACTTGCTGACATACCGGACATCGCATAACAAACTCAGCTACATGGTTCTTCAAACCAGGCCACCAATACATATCTTTTAGATTGTGATACATCTTGGTACTTCTTGGATGCATAGCATAGATAGATGAGTGAGCTTATTCCATAACTATCTTTCTTAGGTCATTAACATTAGGTACCATGATTCTACCATGGTAACATATTGTTCCATCTTCTGACTCATTAAAGCCATCCCACTTTTCACTGCATTATTGTTATCTGATCTATTGTATCACAGTATCAGTTTGTTGTGCTTCTTTAATCTGTTGTCTTAATGTAGCTTTTACTTGCATCTGTGCCAATAATCTAGCTATCAAAGATACATCCAACTGTACATTCATATGTCATAAGGAAAATAGCATGTCCCGCTTATGGCACACCAAAAACTTCAACTGTGCTTCATCTTTGAATGAAGATGAGGACTTTTTGCTTAACGCATCTGCCACCACATTAGCCTTTCCTAGATGATAATCAATCATGCAATCATAGTCTTTGATTAGTTCCATCCAGAGACTTTGTCTCATGTTTAATTCTTGCTGCAAAAAGATGTACCGTACCTTTGAATCTTATGGTCTGTGAAAATCTGATACTTCTCCCCACACATGTAATGTGTCCATATTTTCAAGGCGTGAATCACTACAACCAACTCCAGATCGTGTGTAGGATAATTTTTCTTGTATTTCTTAAGATGTCAAGAGGCAAAAGAAATCACTCGTTTATCATGCATCAACACACATCCTAAACCATTCTTTGAGGCATCACAAAAGACAATGTATACTTTTCCTTGCTCTACTAACACTAACACCAGTGCACTATTCAACTTTTTCTTCAACAACTGGAAAGAGCATTGACACTTGTCATTCTAGACAAAAAGAATGTCCTTCTTGGTTAACCTAGTTAGGGATAATACTACAGAACTAAAGTCTTTGATGAACCTCCTGTAGTAACCTGCCAAACCTAGGAAACTGTGAATCTCTATTAGTGTCTTAGGTTGTTCCCATTCTAGAATATACTCCAGCTTTATAGGATAAACACAAATACCTTTAGCATATATGCTATATCCTAGAAAAGGCACTTCAAACAACCAAAACTCACTCATGCTAAACTTAGGAATAGCTTGTGTTGTCTTAACAAAGTCAATGTTTGACAAAGAAGTTATTCATGTTGTTGTCTATTACGAATGTATATTAGAATGTCTTCTATAAATACCACTATAAACTGATCAAGGAATGGCTAGAACACTCTATTTATCAAATCCATGAATGTTGTTGGTGCATTAGTTAAAACAACATAACTATAAATTCATAATGACCATACCTTGTCTTAAAAGTTGACTTGGGTATGTCTATAACTGATGTTATCCTGAACTCAGGTCTATCTTAGAGAATAATGTTTCACCACACAACTGGTCAAACAAATCATATATCTTCGGCATAGAATACTTGTTATTTATTGTCACCTTGTTCAGTTGACTATAAACTATACATAACCTCATAGATCCATCCTTTTTATTTACAAAAAGTATTGGAGAACCCCATAGAGATGTACTTGGCTGGATAAAACCATTATCGAGTAACTCTTGTAACTGTTTCTTTAATTTTGAAATCTCAGCTGGTGCCATCCTATAAGGTGTTTAAGCTATTGATTGTGTGTTGTGAACTAGATTGAAATCAATATCTCAAGGTGGAGGTCAGGAAATTCCTCAAGAAACACATCCTTAAACTCTCTGACAATTGGAATTTCTAGAATACTAGGATTTTCTACCTTGGTATCCACCACATGCTCTAAGAATGCCTCACACCCATGTCGCAATAGTCTCTCGGCTATCATTGTTGATGCTATACATGTTGGAAGAATCTTCTTGTCTCCCTGAAAGATCCATGTTTCACCACCATATCTAAACATAGCTTGCTTGGAACCACAATCTAAGACTACCTTACACTTTTTCAAGATGTCCATCCCAATGATTATATCAAATCCATGCATCTCAAGTGGTATAAGATCCACTCAAATGTTGTGTTATGAGAAAGAAAAAATACAGGGGGAGCATACTTCTTGTAACACTGTGGAACCAAATAATAGAGTTTCTACCAACAAGTTATTTGTTCTATGACTAACAGGAAGAAGACAGTTATGAATCACTTCACAAGTTATAAAGGAGTGTGTAGCGCATGGGTCAATCAAAATAGATATGAATCAAGATGAAGACATATCAGAATGAAATAACTCCATCTGGCCTGTCACAACTTGTGAGTTGACTACTGCTTCTGGATGACTCATAGCATATAATCTTGTTGTTTTCTATTGCCGACCCCGTCCTCTATTACCTTGTGAAGATGAACCTACTTGAGACTCCTATCCACATCATCATCCTCCTGCACCACTACTAAATTGTTGCCTCTAGAAGCCTTATTGACTCTTCCTTGGTGGTTGGCTTACCTCAATATCTCTTACTGGACAATCCCTCATCATATGTCATGTACATCCATCATCTACCCTCATCCTTTTCTCTTTCAAAGAGTCATGATCTATTTATACAATGTTTTAGATTGATGAAATTGATTATATATGAGAAAATGATGAAAAGGTTAAAATGATGAGTTTGTACTCATGAATTGTGACGCTCAATGAAATTTCTCCTCGTCAAATAAAATTATGATAATTATTTTTGATATTCCACCACTAAAGAGTTGGTTTTCACAGTCCAAGAGTCAGTGAGGACCGGAAGATTGAGATTTGATATGTTATGTTATGTGTTATGTGTTATGATATGTTTGGATCCGGATCGTATCCTTTGGATGGTTAAGGGAGGAGGAATAGCCTATCCCTTACACCTACCCCACCTTGGGGGCTGCTCAAGAGCAACTACTCTATGAGAAATATTCCCAAAGGTTGTGTATAAAAGTTATGAGGTGACAACACCTGTACTAGGCTGTCAGACTATGGAGTGATATGGTCTGAACACCGACCCCACCTCAAGGATAGAGCACATGGTGCAGGACTATCCTTCGAGTAGGCATCGAATCATGGGCCTACAAACCACACAAGCAATGTGCGGTGGGATAGAGGAAGTTGTGAGGGTGGAATTAGCACATGTTTAATGTCGATGTCTATATGACATGGAAGTGTGCAATGTTAATATATATGATTTACTTGTTTATGATCTATGTGACCTTAGTTGTGGTTGTCGATTGTGAGTTAGATCTAGGGTTGGTTAACAATCCCTATGGACGGAGTGGGGAGTTAAACAATAAAATGATTCATACCTTATTTGGTCTCTTATTATGTGTTTTATTTCATTATCATATGCTCCAACTTTCACACCATATACTTCACTTTTATGTTCCTCTCCATTTAAAAATATTTATGTCATGTTATCATATTTTTTAATGTTCATCTAATCTGCTTAAACTTATATGCCTCTCCATACTTACACATTTGTCTAACTCCTCTTGCTACGGTTCTCATTCCCCTCACATCGTAGGTTATAGAAGGACAAATTTCATCGTGTGGCTTTTCTGACTAGAACCTGGTGAGAGTAGCATCAGGTTAATGGGATCAAATGTTTAGCTGATGATCATATGTTTAACTTGTAGGATGATAATCAAGTGAATGTATTATTTTGAAAATTTTATGTAATCAATGTCATGTAATACAAAAATTTGAATATATAATACATTTTTGTGGTTGCTACCTATTTCTTTATGCTTGTTCCATAATTCCCATGACTGTTAACTTCTATGATTAAGAGTTAATTATTGAGGCTAAAATCTGGGATGTTATAGGTGGTATCATAGAATGATTAGAAAAAACACAATGAAAATATTTAAAACCCACTTAATACATATTATCATGTCAAAATAAGCGGAAAACTTGGTTTTATCCTTAGAAAACATGTATAGGTGAATAAATTCATGGATATATATCTCACATGAAGATCTTGATCTAGTCTTGTGAATCGATATGATTTTGAGTAGGGAAAAGACATGTTACATTAAAATCTTATTTGAGAAGGAAGAGAAAATGACAATGGGAAGTTTTCTGTACGAAATATATAAAAAGTAATTTAAGAGGAGACACTTGATGTAACTTATTTTGGTTCTCAAATACCCTGGCTAGGTGTTTGGGCACCTTGATATGTTGATATCAAGCTAAGGTTCTCATGTACTCTATCTTTGGGTACTCTAGCCAAGTATTTGAGAGTTGGATTGGAATGACTGAAGACTCAATTAAAAGTACTATGTGAATAGTATGTTAGAATAAACATACAAGAACATATTGGAAATAGAAAATCAAGAAAAGAAATAGAGGTATTTTTTTAATGAATGGTTTACATCCTTTGTACATTTTCAAAAAGAAATGCCTTCACGCCTTTTTTATGTTAAATAGCTCATGGAAATATCTGTGATAAAGTTAAGTGAGAAACTTTATCCCGTTTAAAAAAAATGAAAAACAAACAAGAGTTAATAGTGCAAAAAGAAAAATAAGAGATGAATCATGTCCTCCTTATTCTAAATGTATGTAACATATTTGTTTCAAATTGAGAAAACAAAATAACATAGGAAAAGATAAAAATAATATGAGTAGTGGAAAACTATAAAAAAATAATAAAAAATAATCTCATAAACAAACCTATGGCAAAAATGAATTTTGGGTTTCCTTACATATTTATTTATCACATTTATACACAGAATAAGTTCTAATTTCAAAGCTAAGGAGAGTTAATTGTAGAGGCTAATATTTGGGGTTTTAACCTCTATGATTTATCACATTTATACACAGAATAATACACATTAATAAATTTTCTAAGGTTTCTATCTATTTCTTGATGCTTTTTCCATAACCCCCTCAGGTTTTAACCTCTATGATTAAGAGTTAATTGTAGAGGCTAAAATCCAGTACATTACAATACCTACATGCGTGGGCAATTAATAAACACCATATATATGTATGTATATATATATGTATGTATATACATCTATTTTTTATATACATTTATATGTATATATATGTGCGTGTGTGTATACATAAATATTCATATATATACAAATATATGTATATATAAATATACTTATATCTATACATGTGTGTGTAATAAGTATATATACATATATATGTATACACACACACATATATATAGATATAAGTATATGTATATATACATATGGATAGATAGAAACCTTAGAAAAATTTGGTGGCCGGCTCTGCATATATACATATGCATGTATATACATTACATATGGATATATATATATGTATATATGTATATATATGTATATATATATATGTAGGTATATATATGTGTGTGTGTGTATGTATATGTATATATACATATGGATAGATAGAAACCTTAGATAGAAACCCTAGCAGAGAGGCATCAGGTGATGATGGATGTGGGAGCACATCGTCTCCCTACAACGATGACATGGGGTCATCGACTGGAAAGGACAAACATGGCACTAAGAAGGATTGGTGTCAGGTACTGAAGCATCCAGCCTAACAGGGCACGATGGAGTGCTTGCTAGAGTCAAGGTGCTCTAATGGACAAGTCCACATTGACCTTGATGTGGAGGAGTTTGATCGGATGCATAACAAATGGGAGTTCACCATCATGGCCTACACCCTGGGCAAGAAACCCTATTACCCACACTTCCAAGCATGGATACGGTAGACATGGAGACCAAAGGGATTGTTTGAGGTGCTGACAAGGGAGAAAGGTATCTTTCTAATCCAATTTAGCAACGCTGAAGACAAGAGAGAGGTTCTCAACCTCGGACCTTGTTGGTTCGACACCCTACTTGTGGTGATGAATGATTTCCAACATGGAGACGAACTCTGACATGATCTCTTTGCCATGATCCCCAACTGGATTACTCTAAAGGCGATTGGCCATGCCCAGACCCAGGCAGGCAGTAGGGACTATCACTACTGGTGCGGGGAAGGTTTTGCACATTGAAAATCACTCATTGGAGACGGATGAGGAATGAGTCATGGTTGAATTAAAAGTGGAGATCAAAGCACCATAGAGAGTTTGGCTGAATGTATGAGGTCATGATCCAATTTTGGTGGATATTTTCTATGAAGACTGCCAGCAAAGTGTAGTCGATGTTGAGCTTTCGGGCACAACAAGAAGTAGTATGAGACAGGAAAATAGGAGACGATGGACAACACAATAGAGAAGAATACACATGTGCCCACATAGGTCTGGAAGGAGAAAGGGCCTAGTGTTGTTGGGCCACACACTGAAATTGGGTCTTCTAGCGGAACAACAGGGACACATGCAGAGGCACACACAGAGGTAGATAGGCAAGCAACTCCTAACACTAATAGTGTCCTTGACTTTGTGGATGGCAGTGGCATGCCAAAGATGGGTTCAAATAGCCCAAGAGGAACTAAAAGGGAATAAGGAGAATTCATCTCTACTTCTAAGAAGAAAGGACCCAAGAGACCTGGTATTCCCAAGAATGTGGGGGTGAGCACCATCCTAGATACAACAAACAACTTTGAAGCTCTTTCTGACTCTAATAAGGAAGATGGAGAAACAAAAGAACATAAGGAAATGGAGGTGAATAAGAAGGAATAGAGGAACGATCCATGCAGGCATACCAAGGCAAACAACAACCTTTGATATGTCCACACTCTTATGTAATATTAAAGGTGGATGTGACAAGTACAAAAAGAAGGAGATCTGGGAGTGGATCGCTTCTAGTGGGAAATCCTTAGTAGTTTTTTTAACATACTCAAATCTAGGTTCATAGCTTAGAACTACCTTGTTCTAGTGCTTTATCGACATAGTAATATCTAGTACTTTTAACCCCTAAATTAATATGTATTGGGATGAAATAACCAAATAACCTCAATACTGGGGTTTAATTAGAGAATTCACCAACCAATGAAACCTTACTTTGGCACTCTAGACTCATTCTAAGTTTAAATGATGAAAGAGAATATAAAAATATAAATGAATATATGAAAATTGGTTAAGATATGCATCAAATTCATTAATTAGGTTTTTAACTTGCAAGTGAGTGATAAAATTCTATATATTTTTTTAAAAGGTGAAATTGACATGAAAACTAGAATCCTTGCACCTTGTTTACCCCTCCATTTAATTGATTGACTAATAGGCTTTTAGTGGATATCAATGCATTTGAAAACATTAGCTAGACCTAAGTTCCATTTCAATTTTATTTGTTAACCGCATATGTGGTCTCCCCTTCCCCTAGATGCATCTTTGTGCTGACCAAACACTACAATAGCCAAAACTTGAGACCGCTTCCCTAGCCCAGCCTTAACAACATGGGCCGCCTCACCAACAATCACCCGGGGAGGTAATGAGGAGTCTTTAGGAGTCGACTCTGACCTATTCATTCTTTGCAGTCCCAACCTACAACACAACAAAATTGGCCTTCTAGCCACGTTCTTATTGTGATCTCTTTTCTTGATCATCATCGACTCCCAACACCAACACAAGTGCCTTCGAACTTGCCACCAACCAAGACCTTGACCTTGATGATTCCTTGTAGTGTAGAAGCTGCCAAACACCTACTACTTCCTTACCATCACTGATGGTGGTACTTAGGGTCCTGTAGGAAACAACTCTGAAGCCTCACCACCACCAGCACCTGGGACCACACCCATCCACCATCTTCCTCCATTCTCTCTCACTTCCACAGATCCAAAATCCTAGAATCCGACATGTCCATCTCCCATCTACTTCAGTTCTAAATGCCAAAAACCAAGGCCACCGTCATGAGATTACCAGGGCAGAGACAACCACGACTCCTCATGATTAACCATTACTTTGTTCACAATGGGATGACAACCACCAGAACCAGGTACCACCGCAATGACCTGATGCACCCTCCCACAGACCTATGGAGCCGTATGAACCTATTGGTCAATGGTGCAACCATCCCTAAGCTCCATAGCCGAAACATGGGCTACCACCTCCTCTAATCGCCAAATACTACAAACCTATAGAAGATAATGGAACAAATCTTTATACCATGTCATCAGTCTGCCCAAATTGTAGCAATTCTTCCACAACCACCATGACTCGAGCACACTGTTTGTCATACCACTTCCTTGTGGTGTCCTTCTAAAATCAGACCTACAACTACAAATAGATGGCTGAGATGATGCCTTTCATTTGGTAATGTCACTCCCTCTGTCTCCAATGAACAACACCACAACCTGTTGATTAGAAGAACCAATTCATTAAGGTCTTGTAGGGGAACAACAAACTAAAAGTACAATTTCTCTTTGTGATTCCAATTTAGAAAGTTTCTTAGATGATGAACAAAGTGTTAGTCTACTTATATTGGTTAGTTTATCTAATCTTACACACTCAAAACATCATATCATGTTAACATCCACATATATAAGTATTTACATTAGGCATTCTATACCTACTAACTACTATATTTAGTGAACTAGTTAATGATGACATCTTAGCTATTCATGAGATGATCGATAGATGACTTTATAAATAGAACTTGGTTGTTGTGGTGGTGAATCAGATCGGGTTGATAGGAAGTTAAGAAGACAATTTCAAACTTAAGCCTTGTTAATAGGAAAACATACTAAACTGGTATCAAGCTTTCCATATACTATACAAACTCTAGGGCTCATATATGTGTTTAATAGATTGGATGGGTAAATATTAATGCATAAGTACAATACAAATACAACATCAAAGTCTACTTATGTTGAACAAGATGGGGTATGATGTGAGGACTATTATTAGGAACATTGCTTTATGAACATAAGTTTGGATGCCAATTTGATTAAGATTAATATCATAATATACATTCATTGATCTAGATAGTACATACTCATACATAGGGCATATTCAAGAATTTGATAATAAAATGTGAATGCACACCTAGATGTTGAATGTGATGTCTAGTATAAACTTTAGGGAAACAAATTAATCATTTGAATTAAATGGACATGTAACGTAATCTATCAATGTTATAATCCCTATAACATATGATATATGTTGGATGCTATCTCCATGTAATAATATTAAGAACACTAATATGTCTCTAAATAAGTAGAATTAGGGTAAGATCAATATGAATATCTATAATAGGAATGTATACACCTATTCTCTTTGGTTGACTAGCATACCTAATATGTTCCTAGGATGAAAACATGACCTTGTGGATCAAATATATAGATTGAGTTAAGCCTTATTTATGAAGATTAGGTATGTACATCCTCTATTTTATTTTGGGCATTATCTGACTAAAACCTACTTTCTTTTAATGAGGCAGCTCTTGAACTATTATTCCTAATGAAAATCTAATTTTTTTGAACATTTATATTTCCTGATGTTAAATCATTATGTCCATGTAGGTTTTGGACTACCTTGTTTATATGGTTTCTTGGACCACACTTGCTATGATTTCCTTTTATGAAAAATTGACTGAAATGCTAGTCTTGCCTATCTATTTAATTCATGCTACATGTTTGACTAGAATATTTAGAATAGTGGTACCTATGTAGAACCATATTTATATAGAGTGTGCTTTTCTACCTAGGGTGTGCGTTTCTAGCCTTATTTCTTTAAGGTCATGATCCTATGGTGTTATGGCCATGTTTTAGGTATATTTACTATATATTGTTATGCATGCAAATGTTAATTGTTTCAAATTGAAATTGTGGTAACTTGATGCGGCAAGACAATTTATTTTCCTTAATTGTACTCTGAAATTTAATATGCCTCATTTCTTTCCTTTTTTCATTTCTTTTGAAATTACCTAATTGCAAATAGCCCCCTTCTTGTGGGAACAACTCTTTTATACTTATAATCCATTATAATTCCCAAAATGTTTTATATATGTACATACTCGACCTCTATTGACCTCTATATTGTTTCCTATGTTCTGAGTGATGATCCCGTCCACCCAGGTATAGGTACATTACAAGACAACGACTCACAAATATCATCTACATGATAAGGACTTAGGGATAGCTTGGATTAGTTAGATTACCCTCTGTTGTTGACTTTAACTGTACTTGGTTCAAGTTCTTGTAAAATCACCTTTTAAGGTGAGGAACATTCGTATAATGATACACAAAGTAACTTATGTTATAGTTTAGTTTCCTCTACTTTATTATTACATGGCTCTTTTATTGTACTAATTGAGTGGATCCTGAATCGGATTCCACTCTTTACAGTATTGGTGGAAACAAAAATAAGGAGGCAAAATATTAACAACATTAGATACTTATTATCTAAAGTGGGAGCATGTGTCCAATCCCGAGCATTTTGAGTTGCATGGAAACTAAATGCATGGCAGGTTACTATGATACATATGTCAGATCAATATATTACCATGGAGTGCAAGAATGCAGGTGGATTACATATGTGGTTGACAATTCTATATGCTCATAATGGAGGCAAAGTTAATGGGAGGAATTGATAAATCTATCTAGAAAGATATATATCCCGTGGTTGGTGATTGGTGACTTCAATAATGTCAGACTCCAAGTTGAGAAGATAGGTGGAAGACATGCAGTGAATTTAGTGATTAATGATTTCAACCATACCAATTATAAGGCTAGGCTTTTGGAGTTTCCCATGGTTGGTGTGGATTTGTTCACTTGGAACAATGAGAGGAAGTCAGAGGACAAAATTGCAAGCAAGGTTGACATAACTCTAGTAAATCAGGAGTGGTTGTGGATGTTTCCTAATGTACAGGTTAAAGCCAGCAGATCCGAGTTGATAAACCATGCTCTAATTTCATTGCAAATCATAAAAAAACCCAAAGAGAAGACCTTTTAGGTTCCTGAACTATTGGGCTGACAGCAAGGGATTCAATGATGTCATTAGATATAGCTAGAGAATCGAAGTGTAATGGAATCAAATGTATGTGTTTGCAAAGAAACTGGATAATACCAAGCGTGCACTCAGAAGTTGGTCAAAGGAGGAGGTGCACATTCCTAATATGTTGAAGGAAACCAAAGAAGAACACAAGGAGGTCATAAGATTGCTGCTACATGATTCACTAAATGAAGAGTTGATAAAGAAAGATAGTGAGCTGAAAATGATGCTAGAAAACTTAAAGAAGGTCGAGAAAAAGTTATATTTGTAGCAAAGTAGAGAGAAATGGATGGAAGATGGTGTTAGAAATACCAAGCTATATCATTCAGTTGTTAAGAGAAAAGAGGCTGACAACATCATCTCAGAACTTATTGATAGTGACGGGAATGTTGTCAACAAGCAGGAGGACTTGAAAGAGCAGGATATCCATTTTTGTTCTTCATTGTACAATAAGGAGTTTTTTGATGAGTTGGAAGAGGAGGAGATGGAGTGGAAGTTTAAATTGGCAAGTAGCTCACAAGTTAAATAAATAAGCAGGAAGTCAAAGATGCACTCTGGAGTATTGAAAATAACAAGTCTCGAGGTTCATATGGTTTTAATTCCTATTTCTATAAGAAGACATGGGACATCATAAAGGAGGACATAATTTCATATGTTAGATGGTTCTTCGCTGGATGAAATATGGTCAGATAGGTTAATAACTCTTTCCTTGTGCTCATTCCCAAGAACAAAGTGATAGCTTCTCTTGCTGATTTCAGACCTATTGGATGTTGCTCGGTATAGTATAAAATCATTACAAATATCTTGGTTGCTAGATTGAAGACAATACTTCCCTATCTCATTTATATGAACTAGGGAGCATTTGTGGAAGTAAGGAGCATGAGTGATTGTGGTTTTCTAGAAGGTGAGTTCTTACAAGACTACAATGCTATGAGAGGGAGCAGGAAGGCGTGCTTAAAGCTTGATGTGTCTAAAGATTATGATAGTGTAAGATGGGATAAATTATGGTGGGTCATGAAGTGGATGGGGTTCAATGAGCAGTGGATTGGAGTTAAATAGTATGTAAGGACCACTAGCTTCTCTGTACTGGTTAATGGCACTACTACATATATGTTCAAAGGAGGCAATGGACTGCCTCAAAGGGACCCAATCTCTCCTTTTCTCTTTGTGATTGTCATGGAGTACTTTACATGGAAGATGCAAGAAGTAGAAAGAAGTAAGGTGATTAGAAATTATACAGTGCATGGCACTAAAATTTTGACACACCTAATCTTTGCAGATGACGTTCTTATCTTTCTGGAAGTCAAGCAAAATACTCTTGAGAATTTGTCAGATCTGCTAATGAGGTTCGTGGAACAGACGAGGCTGCTTGTTAATGCTCACAAGATTCATCTTTTTCTATCCAAGAATTTCTACCTAATGGAAGACTAACTAAAGGAATCCATGGAAGTAGAGTTGGGGGTGCTTCCTACAAAATATTTGGGATTTCCTTTGGTGGGAGGCAATCTACATGTCAATGATTTTGTTGATTGTATGGATAGATTGGAGGAAGTGACCAAAAAATGGCCAATGTAGAGAACGCCCATGGTTGGAAGAGCCACTCTCTTAAAGGTAGCGGTTGAGGGACTCCTGATCTTCTGGGTACAATAAGGAGAGATCCCTGGGGAAGTGTTGGATAGAATGGAAATGAAGATGGAAAACTTCCTTTGGGATAGTACACACCATCCAATGAGATATGCATGCTTGGCACTCCCACTATGTGAAGGTGAGATGAACTTAAAAGCACCCAGGGATATAGCAAAGTGGGTAACAATGAGAAGAATTTTTATACATCGGGAGGGTATTGTTGACCTAGAGGTTATACATTGTCCATATTTTGATAATGACTTAACCATTCCATTCATATGTATCTAATATGTGTATTGAAGATTGATTTCAGGTGTTAGATACATAAAAAGAATAAAAAATCAAAATCCCTAATTTGCTCAAGTTCAAGTCAAAAGCTATACAAGTGTGTAATTTTGGAAATCTATGTAAATGACCTTCGAATATTTTTGTAATCACTTGTATTGATGATTTGTCTAGTAACTAAGATGAGAAAATTGTTTGGGACACTAAACACCAAGTTTTAATCACTTTAGATGCACTTTATCTTGGTCCCAGCTTAGTTGAGAGTGTTCTAACCCCTTGAGCCCCTTTCTCTCTCTACCTTCAAGTCAAATTTGTGAGTATGAGTGAGATAGGTTCCTTTATAATAGAGCTACTCCTTGTATTGATGTAAATCTCTCCTCCACCATCTTCCTACCCCCTTTCCTTCTTGAAGAAAAGGCTGAAGATCTTCTCCGAGTGAAGGAGAAGGAGTTGTTATTCTTCAAGGTTGAAGAAGGCAAGGTGTTCCAGATCTCCAAGTGAAGGAGATAAGCAAGTATAGCACTCGAGAAGGATAGGTAATCCCTTGAAGGTCGAAGACTTGAAGAAGGAGTGGGTAAGTCTATGTTGATGGCTGAAGACTCCATGGTTCAAGTAGGTAAGCTCCTTCTATAGGTTGAAGATCCTTGCTTGAGGTACTAAGCCCTTGGATGTTGTGGTTTTCTCTTGTAATATTATGATGGAATATAAGAGTACCAAGATTGCAAATCTCAGAGATTAACCACCTCTAGGTAGTGGACTGACATTGCTCCTAGTTAGGATGTGACATTGCTCTTAGTTAGCATGTGGAACCACTCTAAACCACCTTGTCCAAGTGCATGCTCTTCCTTGTATCTCATCCTTGCTATGCTTTCTAGTTAAGACATCAAATTGTTGTTTGTTTAAGTTCATGTACTTAATATAATTTGGTGGACTAATCCGTTTTGTGAGAATTGTGAATCTCTATTCACCCCCCTCTAGAGACCTTGATCCAATAAGTGGTGTCAGAGCATGTCTTCTCCAAGCTACTTCTATAAGTAGGAGAAGATGGGCGATTTAGCATTTGGATCCCTCAACTTGGAAGGAAGCTTCTCCATGCGACCTCCAGTCTGTGACGACACCAACTTCCTCTATTGGAAGAGAAGAATGCAATTCTACCTCTAAGGTGTGAGCTATGAGATGTGGAAGGTGATGCACTTCAAGTATGAAGATCCAAAGGGGGAAATCTCCACATGGACAGAAGCCTAAATGAAGCAAGCTCAACTCAATGCCAAAGATGTTAGCATCATCTATGCAGTCCTCACCCCATCCGAGTTCAACTGGATCTCCTCTTGGGACACCACACATGAGATTTAGAACAAGCTTTGTGTCACCTATGAAGGAATGAAGTAAGTGAAGGAAGCCAAAATCTACATTCTTGGTGGTCTTCTTGAGAACTTCAAGATGGGTAAGAATGAAAGAGTGGTTGATATGTACACTAGGCTCAATGTCATCATCAATGGATTGGCGGCCCTTGGTAGTGTGATGGACAAAGGTACTATCAACCCCAAGATCCTAAGATCTCTTCCAAAGAGATGGGAGCCCAAGGTTACATCCATTGAAGAAGTGTACAAGCTTAATGAATTGTCCACTGAGGAGCTGGTTGGCAACCTTCAAGCCCATGAACCAAGGATTGATAAGCAAGAAGAAGAAGAAAAGAGAGAAGAGAAGGAGTCCAAGAAGATCAAGTACACAACCTTCAAAGCTCAAATTGAAGAGATGGTTTAGCAGAAATAACTTGCTCTCAAGTCCCCTACTCCCTCCTCAAGTGAAGATGAAGGCCCAAATGAGCACGAAGAAAACTACTCGAAGGGCAAACAGTTCAAAGGGAAGCCTTCTTCATCGACTCCTAGATGCTATGAATGTGGACAAATGGTCCATTACAAGAGTGACTGCCCCAAGGCTAAGAAGAGCCATCACAAGAGCAGCCATAAGAAAGACAAGGAGTACAAGAAAGAAGGCAAATACAAGAGAAAGGAGAAAAAAGAAAGAAGAAGCAAAGATGCAACTCATGCAGCTTGGGAGGAGTCTTCCTCAAGATCTTCAAGCTCCAAAGATGGAGAATGCCACCTTGCTCTCATGGCCTCTACAAGTGAAGATGTGGGTGACGTAAGTGAGTTAAGTGAGGTAAGTGAAGTCAATTTGTATGAGTTATCTAAGGAAGCTCTCATTGATATGCTTAATGATTGTCGGTCATCTGTTACTAAATGCAAATATGAAAGGAAAAGACTAGGCAAGATAGTAGATGATCTTTATGCTAAAATTGAGATTCTTGATAAAAATGAAAAACTGCTCCTTACTAGCATAGATTCTTTGCAAAGGCAATTTCTTGACCTTGAGCTTCAATACAATGGAGTAGAGGTTGAGAATGGTGTCTATCCTAAGACTGTTATAGATCTTAACGAAGATAACCAAAGTTGCCAAGATGAGATAGATGTTTTTAAACCTGAAAATGTAGAACTAAATCTCATTGATGAAGCTAGGAAGCAAGAAATTCATGTCTATCAAAAGGAAATTCTGTTGCTTAAATCTGAAAATGCTAAGTTGCTTGCTCAAGTTAATGATCCATCGTCCATACCTATTTTGCAAAGTAATGAGGTAGCTAGCACTGCTTTAGAACATGATTCTTTTTATACTGAATCCCTTTATTTAGAGGCCGACCTATTGCATGCTAGAGATGATCTTTCTAGTCTATCTTTTACTATCATTAACCTTAGTGATGATAATGCTAAGTTAAGAGCTTCTTTGCAAAAGTTTCTTGCGGGAAAGAAATCCCTTAATGGTGTCCTAGAACACTCTACCAAACAAATTGGTACTAGTGGTTTAGGATACGATGGGACTGCTCCCAAGGGTAAGAACAAGAATAAGATTAAGGGTAAGAAGAAGACTGTGGAACCTCCTATCTTCCATGGAGAGACTTCTAGCTCTAAAACCCCTATGGTACATGCTCATTGTAAATGTGATGATTATTACTCTACTTATTGTACTTACAAGCCAAAGGGGACCAACCCAAAGAAGGAATGGGTCCCCAAGATAACCTCAGATCCCAAAGTTTGAGTTGGGTACCGACATCCTTCTTTCATACAGGTCAAAGTTTGAGTTGGGTACCGACATCCTTCTTTGAGTTGTGTCTTGCATTTCAGTGGAAGTTGGGAAGAACACTTGGAGCCTTATAGAGTTTGCATACAAAAATAGTCACCATTCCAGTCTTGGTATGGCCCCGTGAAGCTTTGTATGGCAGAAAGTGTAGATCACCCGTATGTTGGTATGAGGTGGGTGAAAAAGAGATTCTTGGACTAGAGATAGTTGTTTTGACTACACAAAAGATTACAGTGATCAGAGAACAGTTGAAAGTTGGACATGATAGGAAGAAGAGTTATGCTGAGAAGAGGCATAGACCTCTTGAGTTTGATGTTGGTGATGAAGTGTATCTGAAAGTTTCACCATGGAAAGGAGTGTTGAGGTTTGGCAAGAGAGGCAAACTGACTCCTAGGTTTATGCGCCCATATCATGTCATTGAGAGGATTGGACCTGTAGCCTATAGGTTGGATTTTCCATCCGAGTTAGCTAATTTACATGATGTGTTTCATGTATCGATGCTGAAGAAATGTTACCCTGGTACAGAGAAGATAGTGAACCCAGAACTTTCACAGCTCAGATCAGTTGTGTCCCATGTTGAAGGACCTATTCAGATAGTTGATCGGAGGATCAAGAAGCTCAAGAATTATGAGATTCCATTAGTGAAGGTTTTGTGGAGGAACCATAACCTAGAGGAAGCCATGTGGGAGCTTGAGTCTAAGATGCGTAACAAGTTTCCTTTTATCTTTTAGGAACTTTGGGATGATATTCTTATAAGGAAGGGAGATTGTTATGACCCACTCTGAGCTTAATCAGTAAGTATAGTTATTAGTACATCATCATGTTGATTAAGTTAAGATAAGTGTTCGTAGATGCGATTAGTGTTTTGATTAGGTGAGACAAGATAATTATTATGTTTTCTTGCTTTGAGGCTGTAGTTAATTTTGTGCTTGAATTTTTGCAAAAGAAATCACTCAATTTGGACCTTCGAGGCAAAGGATATGATGTTTTCTAGTTTTCTTGGAGTTGGCTGTAATTTTTCCATTAATTGGCTTAATAACCCCTCACCCATTTTATTCCTTATCGTCTTCCCCAATCGAGCACCGCTTGAAAGAGGGCACACACACAACAGCAGGCCACAATTGAGGGCGATGGGAGAGGCGATTAGGGCTCCTTGAGCCGAGCTTCCTTGGCATCATCCTCCTCTCTTCTTCTTTCTTCCTTCCTTCCTCGTCCCTATCCGCAGCCCTAAACAACCCTTGCGACACCGACCAACAGCAGTGCTGGCCAGCTTTGCGGTGCCAACCAAGGCAGTTTGGATGCAGGAAACACCAAGGTAATGGTTCCCTTGACTCCGGCCTTGAGGCCTAGGTTCAAATCTGCAACGTTTGTCCCCTCTATCCTCTTCCTCACTCCATGGATGCCCCAATCAGCTAGGGGTGGTACCCTACCTTACAGCAGCCACAATTGCATGAAGCAGCAACTAGGATCTCTTTTTGGCATAGCTTGCACCTCAGAACGATTCTCCCGACTTCAACTGGTAGTTTGGGACACAAATCCATAGCCATCAGCCTTGATTTGGCACCCAATTGATCTCCTCTCCAACCTGTACGTGGAGTAGGTTCGAACCAGGTTGTTCCAAGGTTGAAGATGACCTGTGTGTACTCGGGAACTGGCCTCTAGATGCGTTTGAAGTCGTTTTTAGACGTCTTGAATCATGGTGAGTAACTCACTAAGCACGTATAACTCCAACAATCAGGTGATTTTGGTTGAATCAATGTTATTCGTGGGTAACAACGCTTACCCAAGTGTCGTGTAGTGACGGCGTCGCTAGATTTCTAATTTTCATGAATTTCTTAATTATGTGTGCACGACACTAATTGTTTGATTGATATGTGTGATTTGGATTACTAGAACTGCATGATTGATTAAAACCTAATTTGCTCAGTTTAAAAGTTGGAATCAGTAGCATATGACCATTAGTTGTAGGGTTTCAGTATAAACCCAGGTTGTACGTTTTTTAGTAATTTAATAGATGTAGGATTTCAAAGAAATGACAATGACTTGAAAAGGGTTCTATAGAAACCTAGTTGCACACCCCCGGTTATATTTAATGTGAGTGTATTAATAATTATACGAATCGACATGTTTCTCAAAGAAATAATTTGAAATTATCAATTAATATGAATAATTCATGCCATGACAAGTAATTGACTTTTAATTGAGTTATGTGATGCATAACTTAGAATTTGGGTTGATGTGCTCAATTTTTGAGGAATTAATGTACAAGTGCTAACTGACGATTTCTAATATATTGACTAATTAACTCTTATTAGTGTGTTATGATGATCAATTGTATAATTCCAGTGTATATGAGCCAAGTTGATATTATTTTAGTTTATTTAAGAAATTTCAATATGTCTGCATGCATGGTATATGGATTATTTAATAAATTACATTGTTTTTGAGTATACTGCTCTGTCAGGTCTACAATGATATTCATGTTGTGAATTGAACTAAAATTAAATAGACGAGATGCCATAGAAATACCATAGTCGAGTATAAGTAAGAAAAAAGTTCAACATAGTAAGAGTTTTCTAGGAAATAATAAAATTATAGATTTAAGGGCCCTGACACCGTAGAACCCCTATGTGAGGTATGCACCTTAGGGGTGAAACGACCTAACCCTAGCAGCGTCCAGTATATAGGGATCAGAATGTGCTATCAGGTGGCACGGGGGGGACGAAGCCCTAGTGGAAGTCTCCTTAAATTATAGTTTGTAGTGTCCAACATCAACCAAATGTCTTGGTGGCACTAGAGTACAGAAAAGTGTGTCTAACATCAATCAGATTTTCTGGTGGCACTAGAGTATATAAAAGTGTGTCCAACATCAACCAGAAGTCCTGGTGGCACTAGAGTACAGAAAATCCTATAGGTGGCTTGACTCTCTTCCTATGTGCTCAGGTTAGAGGAGGAGTCCAGTTTACGACACAATAGGATTGTTGGGGCCAGAGAGCCTGTTTCCCTATTGCAGACCAGGAGAGTAGTCAGACTTTATCCTGGGGTGCCGGCTAAGTCTTGTATGGTGGGATCGTAGATCGCTACGAATCTTCATATGTAGAGTACACTACATATGATCAGGGCATAAGATAAAATATGTTCATATAGGTTCACAGAGTTTCTTATAAGTTAAAGAGTTAAGAAAGATTTGAGTTAGTTTCACAGCAATTGTCCTTTAAATGAAATTTTAGTATTCTATATTATTTAATTGTATCTACAACTTTGCAACAGTTGTTATCTTAATGAAATGTTGACATCTCCTATCATTTAATTTATATTGTTTATATCTACCCAGTATAGTATTATCTTGTATTTTATTCCAATTAATAAACATAAAATGGGTTTTCTGTGATGGTCGAGTGAAATTCTATTCACTGAGCCAGTAGCTCATCAACCTACTGAAACATTTTTCAGGTCAGTGTCAGTACAAGGAAGCTGAAGGATCGTATCACCCAAGTTCTTAGAAGGTAGTTCATAGTTATATAGAGGTCTCTTAGTCCTTTACCCTTAGTCCTTGGGCATGTGGTGTGGTAGAGAGAGAATGTAATGTAACATGTAAACTAGTTTTAAGTTATCTGTTATGCTTTATATTCTGCATGAAAAATGTAATATGATGTGTAAATCTGTTTTATCTACCTAATAATGTAAATAGTAGTTTCTTCCACAGTTTAGTAAGATTTTAGTTTATTCCAAATCATAAGATTTTCCTTTAAATTAATTTTAAGTGATTAAGAAAAGAAAAAGTTAAGGTTGATCTTTATATTACGTTAAATCCTCAATTTCTTCCCTAATCTCATGATTAGTGATAATTGTGAGATCGGGGTGTAACATCACAGCTAGAGCCAAAGAACATCAAAGAATCTCTTGGTGATGATGAGTGGATCCTAGCCATGCAAGAGGAACTAGAGCAATTTGATAAGAATTGTGTGAGGACTCTAGTGTCAAGGCCAAGTGATAGAAAAATTAATGGCACCAAGTGGGTCTACCGCAACAAGCTTGATGAACAAGGAAAAGTGGTAAGGAACAAAGAAAGGTTAGTGGCACAAGGTTACAATCAATAGGAAGATATTGACTTTGATGAACCTTATGTTCATGTTGCTATACTTGAATCTATTAGAATGCAACTTGCCTTTGCTAGTTATAAAAATTTCTTGCTATATCGAATGGATGTTAAAAGTGCACTTTTGAATGGTACAGTCTAGGAGGAAGTATTTTTTTGCTCAACCTCCTGGCTTTGAAAATGACAAGCTACCTAATCATGTTTATTTGTTGCAAAACGCTCTCTATGGACTCAAGTAAGAACCTCAAGCTTGGTATGAGAAATTAAAGACATTTTTGTTAGACAATGGCTATGTCATGGACAAAGTCGATTCTACTTTATTTCTAAAACACACTTCTAGAAATTTATTTATCAGTCAAATTTATGTTGATGATATCATTTTTGGCAGAACCGATTTTGATCTTTGCAAGGAGTTTAGTTCTCTTATGCAAAGTGAGTTCGAGATGAGCATGATGGGTGAGTTGACTTTCTTCCTCAACTTCCAAATCAAGAAAACCAAAGATGGAAACTTCATCAACCAAGGCAAGTACACTAGTGAACTACTCAAATGTTTTACGATGGAGAACATGAATTCGATGGACACACCCATGTCCAACACCGCCAAACTTGATAGAGACGAAGAAGGTGAGAAGGTAGATGAGAAGCTCTATAGAGGTATGATTGGAAGTTTTCTTTACTTAACTGCCTCTAGACTTGATATTATGTTTAGTGTTGTCTTGTGTGCTCTCTTTCAATCAAGCCCTAGGAAATCACATCTTATTGATGTCAAGATGATTTTGAGGTACTTAACCAAAACTCAAAATTTTGGACTATGTTATCCTAAGCCAAAGGACTTTACTATTGTAGCATATAGTGATGCAGATTACGTGGGTTGTTTGGTTGATAGAAAGTGCACAAGTGGCACTTGCTTCCTTCTAGGACCATGCTTGGTGTCTTGGTTTTCCAAGAAATAGAGCACTGTGGCATTATCAACTACCGAGGCTGAATACATTGCAGCCGAGAGTTGTTGTGCCCAGGTCCTATGGATGAAGCACATGCTCCAAGACTTTAACATACATTTTGATGCTTCTCCTATCTATTGTGATAATACTAGTGCAATCAATATTTCTTATAATGCTATATTGCATAGTATATCTAAACATATAGAGGTTCACCATAATTTTCTTCATAATCACATTGCCAAGAAGGATATCCATATCACGCATGTGGACATAGAAAATCAGTTGGTAGACATTTTCACTAAACCTCTAGCTAGAGAGAAATTAAACTTTATTAGATCTAAACTGCTCATTGTTGCTTTGGATGATATTGACATGTTGTCTAGCCAGTTGTTTTTATCCTATATGTCTTTCTCATGCTTTCCTCATCTTTCTTGCCTAAATTTTTTCTAAAATGTGCTTAATTTTCTTGTTGACATGCTTAGTTCACTTGTTTTTGGGCTTTTCTCAAATTTCTTGGTTTTATCACTAAATAGTACCCAATAATGAGTGATTTGTGGCTAAGTATGTTCAATATACATAATAGACTCAAAAAATGAATTTAATTGGCATGTATATGGCTAGAAACTAAGTTTGATGGTTTTAGGTCAAGTTGACCATCAGTCGAGTTTCCCACAAGACAAACTCAACAGATCAGTGGATGAGAGTTGTTCTCTAGAGGACCAATCGGTCGCGTTTCCCACTCTCAGAATTCGACCGATCCGCAGGCTGAAGAAAATTTAAGTTAGGTTCGGCCGACTATTCTCCCTCTCAACTAAAGAATAGATGATCAATTCCTCTTTTTCTAGCCCTAAGCTCTCACCCCCAGCCCTAAAACTCCCTATCCTAGCCCTTTCCCGACCTAGATAGCTTGACCTATACCTCCCTAGTTGCTCCCTAGTGGTCTTTGGATGGATTTTGAGGTTTGCTTTGTGTGTTTGTTCGTTTCTCTTTTTCACCTCCATGGATTCATAAAGGAGAAAACAACCTATCCCAAGCAATGCACCTTCGTCCTCTTCGTCTAATTGCTTGATTCCTTTCGACGATACCTCTTTTGTCTCAATAGAGGTTGTTAATAGGTATAAGGACCTTCTTCCTAGGAGTATTTTTCCTTTTCGCGCCTTGTTTGAGCCAAGCCCTAGGCGTCAAGTGGTTATTGATCAAGTTTCTAGGTTGCTTTCCGTTCACCACCTTTCCGCCTTGGCCGTCGAGCGTGACTGCTTTCATAACTCGATGTCTAGCATGAAAGCAGTTTACGAGTTCTATGCTAATTTGCATTGGAACTACGACTCCCTCGTTCCCCTGCCAAATGCTCAAGTAATCCTAACCTTGTTTATCATGGGTAATCATTTCCAAATCTCTGAGGATATTTTAAATGTCTTCTTTTCTAGAGATGAGGAAAATGATACCTGGTGCAAGGATTATGGCGAGTATTTCGATCTTTTGGACCCGAAAGGTTTCTATAAGAAAAATGAATTAACTCTCCCTGACATTCATCACTACTTGAAGAAACTTGACATTCCTTATAAGAAGAAGAGAACCCTACTCTCCTCCTCCCTCGACCTTAGGAAGCGCATTCTGGCTTTGGTGATCAACTGCAACATCCATCCAAAGAAAAATCATACAGATATTGTAGAGAACACTGCTGTCATTATGTATTGCATCCTAGAGAACATCAGTGTCAAGTGGGCCACATACATTCTACACCACATGACCTACTCTGACACTAGGAAGAACACTAAAGACACCAATCCCCCTACCCTACCCTGATATGTGGTTTGTTTCAGTTTGCCACTGTGAAATCACTCTATTCTGACTTTCATTACAAAGTAGCCAGGAAAGGTGTATGTATCAGTGAAACCACAATTCAGAAGTCTATGCATGTTTGCCTCTTCTACCCCTGGTGCTTCTCCCTCTTCCTCTACCTCTGTAGCCCCTACCTCCTCTGCACGCTCTCCACCTCCTCAGCCCCCTCCTCGACCTAGTCGTGCTTCGTTCCGTGTATCTAATAAAACCCTTATGGGCTACATGATCCACCAACAAGCATACAACCAACAGGTCTAGGACCACCTGCATTAGGATTTGTGTTCTATCATGTTGACCATTAACCTATCATGTGCTTCACTCTACCCCACCCACCAGCCCTTCCCCAGTAGTAATTATGCTTCATATACATACAATCATTACTAACCCGCACCTGAGCCTTCCACTACTGCTGCTCCTCCACCCTTCACTGCTGGTTCTTCTTCTCCAGCCTACCTCCCGTTGCCTACTGGCTCCCTGGACACCTTGCATGCGAGCCTTGGAGACTCTGCTCCGTCCTTTCCTCAGGCCAATGAGCTTCACACTCTTGGTATGTCTTGGGCTGAGCAGAATGCTTGTTTTCCCGGTCGCATTTTCGGTCCTCCTGCTGATGAAGAGATGCCTGACCAGACTGATGATGCTGAGGCTGATGATGATGATGACGACGATGGCAAGGACACTTTTAATAATGGTGATGGTGATGGTGTTGGATCTGGTGATGAAGGCACTACTACTGCACCTACTAATGGAGATGAGGACTACGAGCCAGGAGTCGATGATGATGATGTTGTTGATATAAATAGTTTAGATGTTTAGCTTATTTCTTAGTTTTTAGTCTAGCATGCTAATCATATCCATCTTTCTAGGCTATTTTGTATAAGAAACATCTGGGCACATTATCTGAGTTGCACTATTTTATCTTCTATTTTTCATTGCTTCTTGCTTGTAGTTACTTTCATGAGAACATGCATCTAAGTTGTAATAGATGTGATGTGCACTCTTTCTTTTTACTGTGATATAACTTATGTGTTGGTGCCATCTTTCCCCATATTTTGATTATGACTGAGACGGTATGTTTCTTTCATCTATGTTTGCCATATGATATGAGATTGCTTGTATGAATATCTAGTTGATTGTGTTTTGGAGAAGAAGACTTGGATATATGCTCTTCTACCCCCCCTACTTTTTTATATTGTCAAAAGGACGAGAGAAATTTCAAAGTCTTGAAACTCAATCATATTGCCATTTGTTGTTATACTACTGCTTATTTCTTATGAGATCCTTTTCTTGTTCATTTACTGTTTTATCATGTGACTTATAAAGGACTACATAGTACATGTATGCTATTATTGCTCTGTGCAGATAGACTAACCATGTTGGTTAGAAGAAGCATAGATTGAGGGGGAGAAATTCACATTGTTCACATCTTTAATCCCCTTAATTCACAAGGCAAAGGTATAACTTCTATATCCTTTTCAATATGTTTGAGGAATGGTTTGTCATTGTTAAAAAGGGGGAGAATGTTGACCTAGAGGTTATACATTGTCCATATTTTGATAATGACTTAACCATTCCACTCATATGTATCTAATATGTGTATTGAAGATTGATTTCAGGTGTTAGATACATGAAAAGGATCAAAAATCAAAAGACATAATTTGCTCAAGTTCAAGTCAAAAGCTATACAAGTGTGTAATTTTGGAAATCTATGTAAATGACCTTAGAATATTTTTGTAATCACTTGTAGTGATGAATTGGATTGTAACTAAGATGAGAAAATTGTTTGGGACACTAACCACCAAGTTTTAATCACTTTAGATGCACTTTAGAAAATTGATCACAGGCAGTCAATCAGTCCAGTTGCAAACTCGACTGATCCTCCTAGATCAGTTCTTTGAAGATAGCTTCAGTCGAGTTGTGGTTTCACAGAACTCGACCGATTGAGTACCTGACCAATTCGATATTCATTGGTCGGTTGAGTTTCCCCAGGATAAACTTGACCGATGATTTGAATATTGACTTTGTCTTTTACTCTATCAGTCGAGTTACCTTTATTGAAACTCGATCGATTGCATTGTATGGAATTTGTAGAAAAAGTGATTGTGATCGTTGGTGCGTGTTTTGAGCAAAAATAGAGTCATTGCTTTGAGTAAAAATGGCTATATTTTATATCTAAGTGTCCCACAACTTAAAGGGGCACCCTCAACTATAAATAGGACATCTTGGAGTTCATTCTAAGGTTGCTCATTCACTATATGCTTGGTGCCAGCTTAGTTGAGAGTGTTCTAACCCCTTGAGCCCCTTTCTCTCTCTACCTTCAAGTCAAATTCGTGAGTATGAGTGAGATAGGTTCCTTTGTAAGAGAGTTTCTCCTTGTATTGATGTAAAGCTCTCCTCCACCATCTTTCTACCCCCTTTCCTTATTGAAGAAAAGGCTGAAGATCTTCTCCGAGTGAAGGAGAAGGAGTTGCTGTTCTTCGAGGTTGAAGAAGGCAAGGTGTTCCAGTTCTCCAAGTGAAGGAGATAATCAAGGCAAGTTCTCAAGAAGGATAGGTAATCCCTTGAAGGCCAAAGACTTGAAGAAGGAGTGAGTAAGTCCATGTTAATGGTTGAAGACTCCATGGTTCAAGTGGGTAAGCTTCTTCTATATGTTGAAGATCCTTGCTTGAGGTACTAAGCCCTTGGATGTTGTGGTTTTGTCTTGTAATCTTATGATGGAATATAAGAGTACCAATATTGGAAATCCTAGAGATTAACCACCTCTAGGTAGTGGACTGACATTGCTCCTAGTTAGGATGTGGAACCACTCTAAACCACCTTGTCTAAGTGCATGCTCTTCCTTGTCTCTCATCCTTGCTATGCTTGCTAGTTAAGACATCAAATTGTTGTTTGTTTAAGTTCTTGCACTTAATATAATTTGGTGGTCTAATCCATTTTGTGAGAATTGTGAAGCTCGATTCACCACCACCCCTCTAGAGCCCTTGATCCAACAAGCATGTCTACTTGGGGAAATGGATAAGAGAAAGATATGCTAGATGATTGGACTTCATACTGAAAATAAGAGAAGGATATTCATGCACCATCAACACTATGATGGAAATGTGGCAACATGTTAGACATTTGCTTGATCCACATGAGGCAGAAGGATGGAAACTCAATGATACAAAGATCAATTTGTAGGAAGTAACATGATCCAGAGCAGTAAAGGATAGGCACATGGAGTAGGTATGGGCTGGTATTCAGGTTCCAAAGTGGAGCATGTGTGTCTATAAAATTATGCACAACACCTTGGCTACACTAGATAAAATACATAGATGGTATCACGATGTTGTTATTGTTTGTTTACTCTATAAAGAGGAGTATGAATCCCATATGCACCTTTTTGGTTATTGCATGTTCACAAGGGAGGTTTAGGAGATTATATGTGAAAAACCTAGCCAGTACATGCAGTTGACGGAGGAGCCACGAAGAATGTTGTCTAAGTGTGGGAAAAGTGATAGAAAGAGGATCTTGGTTTGCTGCTCTATGATACACATATGAGAGGAAAGGAATGCATGGATATGTTGGATCTTGGGCTCTAGAGGGGAGGTGAATAGAGCTAAAAAAATTCTCACAAGATAGATTAGACCTTCAAATTATATCAAGTTAAAACTAACAACTTAAGTGCAATTTCAATCCCTAACTAACAAGCATAGCAAGGATGAGAGGAATTGATAGCAAGCACTTGACAAGTTCATGTAGAGTGGTTCCACTCTCCAAACTAGGAGAGAGTCAGTCCACTACCTAGAGAGGTCAGCCTCTAGGACTTTGCAAGTGCTTTTCAATATATTATCACCAATAAGAGTTACCACACAAGACTACTAATGGACTTACCCATCCAACAAAAAAGAGTATCCCACCTTACCAAGGACTTACCCACTTTGCAAGAGTCTTCAACCTTCTTCTAAGGTCTTACCCACACTAGCACAAGTCTTCCGCCTTCATAGACTTTTGAACTCTTCTTGGATCTTTAGCCTTTTCCTTCTCCTTCACCTGGAGAAGATCACCACTTCTTCATCAACCTTAAAGAGGAATAAAAATGGCTCCACATGCACTCGGAGTAGCATTCTTCACCTTTGCTTCATGGAGGAAAGGGGTAGGGAAGATGGTGAAGATGAGAGCTTTAGATGCACAAGGGAGTATCTGTCTTACAACAGACCTATATCTCACTCATAATCACAAAATGAAGTGTAAACTAGAGAGAGAAAGGGGCTCAAGGAGTTTCAATACACTCAACTATAGCAAGTACTAAGAGTAGCATGAATGAGCAAACTTGGAATGAACTCCAAGGGGTCCTATTTATAGCTGGGGGTGTTCCCTTGAGTGTGGGACCACATTGGGTCAAAATGTAGCCATTTTTCACAATTTAACAAATATATTTTCACCCAAAACAACTCCCCAATGGTTATAATCACTTTTTCTACATTTTCCATACAGTACATTCGGTCGAGTTTCAATAAAGGTAACTCGATGGATCAACTAAAAGACAAAGCAATTTTTGAACTATCGATCAAGTTTGTTCTGGTAAACTTGACTGATGAGTTAAAATTAGATTTGCTCAGTGAGTCAGTCGATCGACTTCTATGAGTGTACAACTCGACCAATGGGTCATCTTTAGAGAATCCATCATAGGATCGAGTTTCCAACTCTACCGATGAACAACCTGGGATAAATTTTCTAAGTTGACTTTTGAGTGACTAAGCCTTGCTATTAAGTGTCTGTAATATTTTTCTCATCTTAGTTACAAGTCATATCATCAATACAAGTAATTACAAAATTCTTCTAAGGTCATTTGTCGTGATTTCCCAAAATGCACACTTGCATTACATTTTATTTGAACTTGAACAAGCTAGGGCTTGTGTATTTCGATCCTTTTCATGTACCTAAAGCCTAAAGTCAATATTGAACAACCATATTAGATACATAGGAATGGAATGGTTAAGTCATTAACAAAATATGGGAAATGTATAACTCTTAAGTCGACATTCTCCCCCTTTTTGATAATGACAAATCATTCCTCAATCAAATTGAAAAGGATATTGAAGTTATACCTTTTCCTTGTAAATTGTAATGAGATTTAGGATTTGAACAATGTGAATTGCTCCCCGTCAATCTATGCTTGCTCTAATCTGCATAGTTAGTCTATCTACACAAATTAACATAACATACATATACTATATGGTCCTTTAGCAAGTCACATGATAAAACATATAATGAAAAAGAAAAAGGAACACATATTCAATAAGAGAAATATGGTTGAGCTTCAAGCTATATTGAAGTTATCTCACCCTTTTGACATTATAAAAAAGGAAGGGGGGTAGAAGAGCATAAAAATAGGTCTTCTCCAAGCACAACCAAGTAGACAGCCATAACATGCAATCTCAAGAACATACACCAAAATTGAGACAAGAGAAACAAACAGTCTAAGGAATAATCAAAATATGGTGAAACATGGCACAAACTCATAAGATATAGAAAATAAAAGAGTAAGTGTGGACAGAATTAAGATTACAACCCAGAAGGAAAGTTCTCATAAAACAGCTACAAGCCAAAAATGATGAAACCTAAGATGATAAAATAGTACAGCTCAGAACATGTGCCCAGATGTTGATAATACAAAATAGCCTAAAAAGATATATATATGATCAACAACTAGACTAAAAAACTAAGTGAAACTAGATATCTAGGTCATCTATATCTACATCATCCACAAGATCATCAATATCAGGCTCGTAGTCGTCATCTCCATCTGAAGGTGCAACAACATCGCCTTCATCACCGAAGTCACCAGCAAATCCATTAGAGCCATCATCATTAGATGAACCACCATCATCCTCATCATCACCGACAACATCATCAACATCATTAACCTCCTCATAAGCCCGGTATGGCATCTCTTCATCAGCAGAGGGACCAAAACCACAACCAGGACAATGATCATTCTGCTCATCCCAAGACATATCAAGAGCATCGAGCTCATTGGCTTGTGGTAAGGAAGGATCAGAACTACCGAGGCTGGCCAGCAAGTAGAGGCAGCACATTAGGGGAAGGTCAACTAGCAGAAGAGGATGTAGCAACAGAAGGTGCAAGTGGAGGGGTTGGGTAAAAGTGATTATATGCATAGGATTCATAATCACCTCCTGGGTTGGGATGGTAGGCTGGGTAGGGATGTGCATAGGACATTTTCATGTTGGACATGAGTGGACATGGATACTGATGCAGGTGGTCCTAAACCTAGAGGCTGTATGCCTATTGATACATCATGTAGTCCATAAGGGTTTCATTGGATACATGGAATGAGGCACAGGCAAGTCAGGAAGGCTGAGGTGGTGGAGGTGCTCGGGTAGAGGCACCAGGTGTGGTGGAGGAGAGGATAGGAATGAACTTTTGAAGAGTGGGCTCACTGATACAAACTATTTTCTGGATAGGTTTGTAATGGAAGTCGTGGAAAAGAGATTTGCTAGTGGAAAGAAGAAACAGACCATAAATCAAGGTAGGGTAGGGAGGGTGGGTTCCGCAGGTATTCTTTCCTGAGTCAAAGTAGGTAATATAGTAGATAATATAACTTGACCACTTGACTCCAATGTTCTCTAAGAGACAATACATGATCATCGTAGTGTTTTCTGCAATCTCTGTTTGATTGTTCTTGGGGTTGATATTGCATTTAACAACAAGGGAGAGGATGCGTCTCTTGGGATCCAAGGCAGAGGAGGGAAGGGTACACTTCTTCTTATAAGGAAATTCAGGCTTCTTCAAGAATCTATGAATGTCAGGGAGAGTGAGATCATATTGTTTTGTAGAAGGCCTCAGGCTCAACTAGGTTGAAATACTCGGGGTAATCCTTACGCCAGGTGTCAGTCTCATCGGTACCTAAGAAGAAGATGTTCAGGGTATCCTCAGAGACCTAGAATTTCTTCCCGACTATGATGGACGTGAGGACTACTTGAGTATTAGGCGGGGGTACAAGGGTGTCATAATTCAAATGTAAGTTAGCATAGAATTCATGAACCACTTTCATGCTAGTGATGGAATTGTTGTAGCACACATGTTCAACACCCAAGGCTGAGGGATGGTGAACTTTGAGCAACTCCACAACTTGATTTATGACCTCTTGTCTTCTAGGTCTAGGCTCAAATAGGGCATGAAAATGGAAAGGATTCTGGGAAAAGAGATCCTTATACCTATTTACAACCTCATTTGAGACAAAAAGAGTGTCATCAAATGAAATCAAGTGGGAGGAGGATGAAGAAGATGATGCATTAGCTGGGGAGGCTCTTTGCCTCCTATTGGATGCCATATAGATGAAGAAGAGCGGAAGGAGAGAGCAAAGGCTAAGAATAAACCAACAAACCTCATCCACAGACCTAGGTTAGCAAGGGGGAAGGTCAAGGGAGGTCTACCTAGGTTGGATTAGGCAAGGTTAAGGAAGGGAAGGGCAAGGGTAGAGAGCTTAGGGCAAATGGAGGTGGAATCGGAAGACTTTTCTCTAGTTGAGAGGGAGAATAGTCGATCGAAACCTACTTACGATAGATCCATCCTGGCCATCGGTTGAGTTATGTGAACTTCGAAACTCAACCAATAGGCTTTTTTAAAAAGCTCTCAACCTCTAATCAGTCGAGTTGGCAACTCAACCGATAGTCAACTTGACCTAAACATAACAAACTTAGTTTCTAGCCATTTGAGTGCTAATTAGATTTATTTTTTAAGTCCATTATGTATTTTAAACATACTTAGGCACATATCACTCATCATTGGGTACTATTTTGTGGTAAATCATGCATTTGCAAAAAAATACCCAAAAACAAGAGAAAAACAAGGCAAAATGAACATGAAAAATATAATTTTAGCAAAGATGATCAAAACAGAGGTAAAACATATGGGATAGATGACAACTAGCTAGAAGGCATATCATATTTATTCAAAGTAGTTATAAGCAATTTTGATCTAATAAAGTTAAATTTCTCCCTAGCTAGAAGTTTATTGAAAATGTTCGTCAATTGATCTTCCATGTCCACATGCGTGATATAGATTTCCTTCTTGGCAATGTGATCACAGAGAAAATGATGATGAACCTCTATATGTTTAGATCTACTATGCAAGAGAGGATTGTATGACAATTTAATTTCACTAATATTATCACAATAGATAGGAGACACATCAAAATGAATGTTAAAGTCTTATAGCATTTGCTTCATCCATAGGAACTGGGCACAACAACTCCTAGCTACAGTGTATTCAGCCTCGGTGGTTGATAATACCACTGTGCTCTGTTTCTTAGAGAACCAAGACACCAAGCATGGTCCTAGGAGAAAGCAAGTGCCACTTGTGCACTTTCTATCAATCAAGCATCCTGCATAATCTGCATCACTATAAGTAGTAAGAGTAAAGTCCCTTGACTTGGGATACCATAGTCCAAAATTTTGAGTTTTGGCAAAATACCTTAAAATCCTCTTAACATCTATAAGATGTGATTTCTTAGGATTTGATTGAAATCGAGTATACACAATCCAACACTAAACATTATATCATCTCTAGAGGCAGTTAAGTAAAGTAAACTTCTAATCATACCTCTACACAGATTCTCATCTACCTTCTCACCTTCTTCATCTTTGTCAAGTTTGGCAGTGTTTGATATGGGTGTGTCCATCGTCTTGGTATTATCCATCCCAAATCATTTTAGTAGTTCACTTGTGTATTTTCCTTGGTTGATGAAGTTTCCATCTTTTTTTTGCTTGATTTGAAAGTTGAGGAAGAAAATGAGCTCACCCATCATACTCATCTCGAATTCACTCTGCATAAGATCACTAAATTCTTTGCAAAGATCAAGGTTAGTTCCACCAAAAATGATATCATCAAAATATATATGTATGATAAGAAATTTTTAGAACTATACTTTAGAAATAAGGTAGAATCGACTTTGCCCATGATATACCTGTAACATACTAGATCTCATACCGTACCCTGGAAGTTGACATTTTAGACTTTGCCAAACAAGGTTGAAGGTTAGACCTAAATAGATTCTTAATATAACCCAATGAGCTAATGCATGTATAGATCACTATAATGTAACCTAATGTTCTAACATTAATCTTATGTTTATAATGGATACATAAAATATGCCACATAACTCATTTTGGTGGTAATATGAAGATAAGAAAGTTAATTGGATGAATAATTTAGATAATGGGTCGTTAATGGGTCAAATGACATATCTCATAAAAATATTAAGTCTCAAAAGTGGAAACAAACTTCAAATTCGCAATCTACATATCAAAATTAGCATACATGTCAAATTTCATCTAATTTGGACTACCTTGAAATTTTAGGATAAGTAGAGGAGAGAGAAAATGAGTAAAAGGAATAAGTAATGAATAATGTGATTATATAACTTCAAAATATGGAAATAATGGTAAATTCACATTCAAAACATCAAAGATAACTTATGGATGAAGTTTGGTCCAATTGGGATGTTGTTTGTGCAAGTTATGCAATTTTAGGTACATTCTGGACTTTTCTATAATCTACCCAATTGGGAGGTTTTCTTTGCAAATTGTCACATGCATTATAATCCGTATATATTATGTGACGACCCCAATTTCTATATACTTCCCATAGTGACATTCATAGATATGAGTGCACTCATATCTATACATGTCAAAAGGGAAAATGTAAGAGATTAAGGTAATCAACTAAAATCAGAGATTTAGCCAAGATCTAGTCCACATCATCATATAATGCCACACGCACATTCATTCATATAGATAAAATAAAGTCATTACATACAGAGAGGAAATATTGTTTTAGAGAAAGATAACTTTATTACATAGGATCTCAATCATCCTCAACATCAACTAGGAAAAGAAAATAAACTAACATCTAGTAAGAAATGAGATAAGAGGAATAGATCTATCTAATATATTCTCCATGCTTGTTATTTGTGCCTTCAGGTACGTTGAGCATACATTTCACTTTGCTATAAATTATTCCTTGTGCCTAGAAAATATAAGAAACAAAAACATCAACAAAGTTGGTACGTGGTAAAGGTCATACTAATAAGGTTACATAAAGGAAAAATATTGAAAAAGAAATAAAGAGAGATAAAACCATTTCTTAAGGAAAAAATCAAGTAAACACCCTTTTATTACATTCATTTTGATGTGGTTGTACTACACCTATTGCACTTGCCTTACATCTAGAGTGGGCAATAGAATATCATCATACATTTAACATGGGCCAAGGAATCATACATCCATGTTAGGCAACATACATCCACACTAGGCTATGTGCTCTAGTAGCTACAACCCATCACAACCATTTATGTTCCATTAGGTTTGGCATAGTATAACTCATACTAGTCAACCAAACAATCATATTCAAAATGGGCATTCAAGGTATTACATATCATAGGCAACCAGAAATCTAGTCTTATACTTG
Organism: Alisma plantago-aquatica; assembly: GCA_963693085.1. NCBI lineage: Eukaryota > Viridiplantae > Streptophyta > Magnoliopsida > Alismatales > Alismataceae > Alisma > Alisma plantago-aquatica. The sequence continues at coordinate 1,510,368,466 of OY856409.1, read as the reverse complement.
TAAGACCATGTACCTGCTTGATTAGATCAGATATCCAAAGATTTAGAATCAATCAAGTATTTAGTCACCCTACAAAGAAAGCAAGGGTACAACATTACTATTAGTCCATGTGACCAAGACTAAGATATGTCCTTAGTTATTATTCGTTTTTAATTTATCTTAATTCAGATAAGGGATTTCCCATATTTTAAATTGAGTTTAGAGATATTATCAGATCTGATCCATCATTAATTAGTTTGCTTAAAAGATAGCATTGAATTTCTCAAAAGAAGATTTTCAAAAATTAGGGTTTCTAGGATGGTCGAATAAAAAGGAAGCAACCCTTAAGATATTAATGGTTCCATAAGATCAGGGTTTGAATTGGAGTTCAGGACCATTCATGATCACTAAACATCATCTAATAATACTAGATTTGATAAAAAGATGTATATCCAATTACACGTAGAGAGAGAGAGAATTAGATTTAGGATTTCCTCTAATCATTTCACCATTTATCTACTTACATTAGTGTTCTGAGTTATATTGGAAATAGGGTTACATCTAAGGTTAAAAACATTTTGGAAGGTGAGATATCATCAAGGAAAACTATTATCAACAATTAATTACAATTAAGGAGGTCATTAAGGCTTTAGCAACTATTTTTGAAATCGAAGACGGATCTAGGTTCTGCTATCCTTTTATTTGGATAGATAATATTTTTCTGATCAAAATAGTATATAGGTTCGATATATTCTGATATTCTTAGCATTTACTATAAATTTTCTAAGTTAAGCTATTTTCTTGAGTAAAAAAAAAGGAAAAGAGAAGTTTACCTATATCAACGGCCAGATCCGACTGGATCAACGGCTCAAATTGATCCTAAACTTAGCAAGGTCGATCCCAGGCTGCTGATGTGGCGTTTGCTGATAGGTACAAAAGGATTTAAGTTGGTACCTCCTCTTCCTCGACTACTGCATGCTCGAGCAGCAGGTAGGTACTCCGACGAGGCTCAGCTCGTTCTTAGGTGGTGCTGGAGACAGGATGAAGGTTCCTTCACCTCTGCGAGGATTCCTTGATCAGAGGAGTGAGGTTTCCAATCTATGGCTCCCCTAGAACTCAATGCCTTCGCAGTGAGGGCGAGGTCGTCGGTGAGGTGGAGGTTAGGGATGAAGGGGTGTTTTGGGGTAGTGTGTCCTAGACGGGAAGCTCGACAATCGAATGGGGAAGGTGTTGGTAATGAGGAATTGGTGGACGGAGAACAGAGGTAATGGGGGCAGTGAGGGCATCGGAGGTTGGAGAAGGTGAAATGGGGATGGCTGTTCGAGGTAGTTGTGCTCGAAATTGAGGGTGCGAAGAGAGGAAAGGAGGTATGGCGAAGATGTTGGAGGCCTTATATAGGCGTTTTAGGATGAGGGAAATGAAGCCCTAAAGTCTACTGCCACTGCCAGGAGCAAGGGTGAGGGATCGAGAGTTCGTTCTCCCTATTTCGTGGATGAGGGAAGTCGAGTGCAGGCTCGTTGAACTTGTCTCACCGAGGGGGAGCGTTCTATTCAGAATATATTCCATGGGAGGGTTGAGGTGTCGCCTGCGAATGAGGCTCGGTTTACCTGTCTTCCCCTGCTCTTTGTGGGAGGTAGAAGACGGGTTCTCTGTCCTTGGATCAGGGCGGTAAGTCGCGGCCTCAAATCGGATGGCTGGAGTTGAAGACCAGCTAAGTGGTCCGCGCCCAAGCATCTTAATGGGCCGCGTGACATTTAATTTAATCAATCGAGCCCAAAACTTAGGTCCTTGGTCCAAAATGGATGGAAAATGCACCAAATTAAATTGTTCATATCTCCTAATTGGTTGACCCAAAAGCAACAAAATTTTAGGGGTAGTTTTATAAGGCCGTTATGATACTACAAAATGAATTTGAGATCCAGATTCGAATAATTGATATGTTCATTTACTAAATACACTAACACATGTATTTTATCATCATAGCATATTAGGGTTTACATTTTCTTTGCAATTTGTGACTCGTCTTTGTTCAATTGAGTGAGGAAATTTTATGAGGGTATATAGGTCAACAAAAATTTATAATAAACTTTTAAGAGAGAGAAAATATTATAAAAACTCACTTTGTCACATTCTCCCCTCCTTTTAAGAATTTTGTCCTCAAAATTCAAGCAGCCTGAAAGAGATGTGGATATTTCCGCTCGACTTTGTACTTGAGCTCCCATGTGGCATCAGTTTGATCATGGTGGCTCCAGAGAACTTTCACCATATCTATATGCTGATTACTTTGAAGCTCCTTTGTCTTGAAATCAAGAATTCTTATTGGCGACTCAGCATATGTCAGACCATCTTTCAACTTAAGAGGCTCATGATTCAGAATGTGATAAGGGTCCTTTACGTAAGGCTTCAGATTAGATACATGAAAGACATTATGCATAGCACTATACTGATGTGTCAAATCAAGATGATAGGCACATTCTCCAACCCTTTCAAGGATCTCAAAGGGTCCTACATAACGAGGACTGAGCTTTCCCTTATTCTTGGCCAAAGCTCGAATAGGTCGAATTTTCAGAAAGACATGATCACCTTCCTTGAACAGACATTCCTCTTGGTGAGCATCTACATATGATTTCTGCCTATCCTGTGCTCACTTCATTCTCTGCCTGATCAGTGCAACTTTATCTGCATACATATGCATCTCCTCATATTTCATCAAGGTGTGTTCTCTGACATCTTCCCAATGTAATGGAGATCTGCACGGTCGGCCATAGAGAGCTTCGTATGGTGGTATCCCAATACTTTCCTGATAGCTATTATTATAGGAAAACTCAGCCAAAGGCAAGTAATGGTCCCACGAGCCTTCCCAATCAAGCACACAAGCACGTAGAAGATCCTCCAGAATCTGCACTGTTCGTTCTGACTGTCCATCTGTCTACGGATGATAAGCTGTACTGAAGTTCAACTTGGTGCCCAATTCTTCTTGAACCTATTTCCATAGCTTTGAGGTGAACTTCAGGTCCCGGTCTGAGACAATGGACGCCGAAACTCCATGCACACGTACAATCTCCCGTATATAAAGGTCGCAAACTCAGAAACTTTCACAGTGGACTTCACAGGGAGGAAATGAGTTGACTTGGTGAGACGATCCACGATGACCCATGCAGCATCGTATCCCTTTCTGGTTCTGGGTAGCCCTACCACAAAATCCATGGTGATGTGCTCCCATTTCCATTCCAGAATTTCAAGGGGTTGTAGTAGACCGCCTGGTCTCTACTGCTCAGCCTTGATCATCTGGCATGTCAGGCATCTGGACACATTCAGCAATATCACGCTTCATGCCTCTCCACCAGAACTGACATTGTAGGTCTTTGTACATCTTCATCGTGCCGGAATGAACTGTGTACTTGGACCCATGTGCCTCCCTAAGAATTGTTGTCTTTACAACTGACTACTCAGGGACCCACATATGGTTCTTGTATCGAAGACCACCATCAAGACCCATCGACAGAGGTGATTGAGGCTTAGTCAGGAGAGAGGAGAGTTCTGCAAGCTCGAGACTAGGTTTCTGTGCCTCCAGAAGTTTAGAATGCAGGTTGGATGTGATAGAGATGTTATTGACATGCATACGATCAGCCAGGAATTGTGGTCTCCACCTTGCTCGATCCTCCATGTTCCTCCATTCGGGTATGGACAGGGATGCACAAATGGCTCTTTTCCTACTAAGAGCATCTGCAACTACATTGGCCTTACCTGGATGGTATCCAATGGTGAAGTCATAGTCCTTCAAGTACTCGATCCATCGTCGTTGCAGCAGATTCAAGTCCTTTGTGTCAGAATGTAGTTGAGGCTTTTATGGTCGGTGAAGATATCAAACGTTGCCCCGTACAAGTAGTGCCTCCAGATTTTGAGAGCATGGATGATAGCAACTAACTCCAAATCATGCGTAGGGTAATTCAACTCATTGGGTTTCAGCTTTCTGGAAGCGAAGGCCACTACTTTCCCGTTCTGCTGTAGGATACATCCTAGACCATGTCGGGATGCATCGGTGAATATCACAAATCCTTCATTTCCAGAGGGTAGAACAAGGACATGTGCTGACATCAACTTCTGTTTGAGCTCTTGGAATCTAGACTCACAAGCTGCTGACCAGATGAAATGCTCGTCCTTCCGAGTAAGCTTACTGAGAGGAAGTGCCGCTTTGGAGAAATTCGGAATAAAATGACGATAATATCTGGCCAGACCTAAGAAACTCTAAATTTCAGAAGGATTACAAGGTGTTTGCCAATCAAGTACAGCAGATACTTTAGCGGGATCAACAGATAGGTTACTCCCAGAAATGACATGTCCAAGAAACATGACTTTGTCAATCCAGAATTCACATTTAGAAAGCTTTCCATCAAATTTCTAGGCTCGAAGAATCTCAAGGACAAACTTCAAATGTTCTCGGTGTTTCTCCATAGAGTCAGAATAGATCAGAATGTCATCAATGAAGATGACCACAAACTCATCAAGATAAGGTTGGAAGACTTTGTTCATCAAGTTCATGAATACGCCAGGTGCATTGGTCAACCCGAACGACATCACCAGAAATTCGTAGTGCCCGTAACGAGTTCGAAAAATAGTCTTGGGTATATCTGAATCCTTGACCTTAAGTTGATGGTAGCTAGAACGAAGATCAATTTTTGAGAAAACTTTAGTAGTACGAAGTTGATCAAAGAGGTCATCAATACGAGGGGGAGGATACTTGTTTTTAATGGTAGCTTGGTTCAACATGCGATAGTCAATACACATCTGCATTGAACCATCTTTCTTTTTAACAAAAAGGACAGGTGCACCCCAAGGGGAAATGCTAGGGCGGATAAAACCCTTATCAAGAAGTTCTTGTAATTGTTTCTTCAGCTCCATAAGTTCAGCAGGTGCCATGCTATACGGTGCCCTAGAAATCGGAGTGGTTCCAGGAAGAAGATCTATGGATAACTCAATGTCTCTGTTTGGAGGTAGCCTAGGAAGCTCCTCCGGAAATACGTCAAGGAAATCACGTACCACCTCCAGTTTTTCTACAGGCCCGTTGTCAGGACTGGTCTCTGAGACGAATGCGAGGAAGACTTTACATCCTTTAGATATGAGCTTTTTAGCTTTAAGAGACGAAATTATTACATTATTACAGAATCCGCTTCCCTGAGGGATCACTACAGGAGAGGAATGAGGTTGAGAGAGAACTACCATCTTGTTTCTACAGTCAATATGGGCATGGTATGTGTATAGCCAATCCATACCTAGAATAATATCAAAGTCTTACCATTCTTAAGTTTTTGAATCATAGGGCTCCTAGTTTCACCTTGGTTTGAAGGTATTTCTTTCCAAGGGCATTTTTGGGGATTACTCTCTTTATAAATGAGCTTATCTTTGAAGCTATCAACCAATGGGGTTATTTATTTGATTGAAGGTCGGTTGGGATGGTCTATAAGTGTCCATAAAATGGTATTTGATATTCAAGAAGCCTCTATGATATGTCCTCTTGTATGGCCATGAAATCCCTAGACTAAGGACACATGGAAAGCTCCATGGACACCTCATGCTTGACTTCTTCCTTATCCATAAAGTTTTGCATGTCCATAGGCACCCTTAGCAATGGACACATGGAAAGTAACTTGACACCTAATTCTTGACTTCTTCCTTATCCATAAAGGCTTGCATGTCCATGGACACCCTTATACAGGACACATGGAAAGTCTCATAGACACCTCATACTTGACCTCTTTCTTTATATAGACATATCTACCCCTTCTCAACTCCCAATTCGAAAACTCTTGCTCTCCTTTATTTCCTATAGCTTAGAGCATAATTCCTACTATGTGTTTCCACAAAGGTTCTGTCCCAAGGTAAAAGGAGGTGCCTACCTTGGTGAAGAAGGCTCCTAGGGTTCTAGATTTCTCTATTTAAGATTTCTTAAGCCCCTCCTTAGTGATTTTGACCAAAACTAGAAACTTTTCTCCTCTCCTTCCCTATTTTCATGTTTTTAGTGTTCCTTCCACCTTCCTCCAGGTCAGAAATATGGCCTTCCATGGTGAAATCTCATCTAGAACCCATAAACACCTTATCTCAATGTTCTTTTGTTAGGGTTTTTCACCTCTAAAGCGGAGAAGGTGCTTCTTGCTCGAGATAGGAGCTTTGTTGGAGAAACTGACCTCTCTAAGCTAGGTAACCTTACTTATTGGACATGTCCACCTTCCCTAGAGGTTCTTTGGAGGCCTAGGCTTGGATCTAGGACTGACTTGGACTGTTTGTACTCTGAAGTTGAGGTATGATGTATCCCCTATTCTTCTATGTTGAGCAATTCACCTATATATGCTTATTCATTCTATTTGTCCTATGGGCATTGGCCTATACACAATGTCTTTTCTTTTGAAAATCATGGTTCATGTGAACTACCTTATTTGATATTGATCATGTGATCATGGATATTCTTTTGAACTCTTATCTTATGCTCTGTTCATGATGGAACTCTAAAAGATGACATGTGATGTCTTTTTCCCACTTATGAGGTGGATGTATATGTTGGTCACTTATGTGGTGACTAGTTTATATATTCTGACTATACTTTCTACTTGCCTCTATAGTTAACATGATATGTGATTCAGTAGCACTAGAGTAGTGTAATTGCATTGGGTTTTACGGTAGATGAGTTATTTCATTCCGAACAGATGTCATATTTCTTGCTCTTTTGGGATGGAAAGGAACCTCATACCCAGGGCAAGATGTGTGATTCTTGGCCCATGTTTTATATATTTGGGAGATTGGAAGTATTCCTTTCTCTATCAGTTTTCAAGTTTATGAGACTTGTTCGCCTTTGTGTTTATATTTTTCTAGGGCTATGTTTATCTCACATGCATGCAGGTTGCTGATATGGGATGTGTGACCTACTTTCTTTACATGTGCTAGTATGGCACAACTTTATTGTTTTAATTATGGAAAGTATCTCTTTTGTTATTGAAAATCATTTCTTTTGATACCGTCTTGGGTTGTCCTTATCCTTTCTGTGGGAAGCCTTTCATATTTGATGTCCTATATTCCATATATTGCTCAATTTCCTATTTAGTATGCACATACCAGCCTTTGTTGATGTCATCTACTTTCTTTTCTTTTAGGGGTATGCTTCCAATCCTAGGTGAAGGACTTGGATGATAAGGTATGACGTTTTGGACTAGCTTAAGGAGTTAAAGCTTTGAGAAAAAGTTGTTATGGTTTAGATTTCCCTCTACTTAGATCCTTATGTTGTATCATACATGTAAACCGTTATGGGACATTATGATGTACTTTTGTAATCTTTTGTGAAAATTGAATATAGTCATTATTTTTATTCTACTGCTATACTTTGGTTGTTTTAAATACCATTTATTGAAGTTTGAAAATATGGGACCTATTCTAGAATAACTTTGAGTGTGTTTGGAATGGATGTTTTATTGTTCAAATATTTAGTAAGGGGGTGATCTCTCCTCCTTACAATAACCATGATCTAACAAAGAGTTCTTTCATTTCTCATACCAAGCTCTAGGTGTTTGTTTGAGTCCATAGAGAGCTTTTTGTAAAAAATAAACATGGTTAGGTAAACTATCATGTTCAAAGACCGGAGGTTGTGCAACATACACTTCCTCCTCAATTGTACCATTCAGAAATGCACTTGTAACATCCATTTGATACAGAAAATGTTTTTATAATTAGCAAAGGCAAGAAACATATGAATGGACTCAAATCTAGCTACAAGTGCATATGCCTCATCAAAATGTATACCTTCATGTTGATTGTAGCCTTGAGCCACTAACCTTGCTTTGTTCCTTACAAATTTGCCGCTTTCATCAAGCTTGTTGCGGTAGACCCATTTGGTGCTAATGATCTTCCTATCACTTGGTCTTGGCACTAGGGTCCAAACTTTGTTCTTTTCAAATTTCTCTAACTCTTCTTGCATAGCTAGGATCCACTCTTCATCCCCAAGAGCTTCCTTGACATTTTTAGGCTTGAGTTGTGAGATGAAGGTGATGTTGGCTTGTTCTTTGTTGAATGCAGCCTGTGTCTTTACTCTTTCAAATGGATCACCTAGAATCAGCTTGTTTGGATGATTTTTGGCAAACTGCGGTGTTTGATCCTTCTTCTCATCATCTTTCTCTTCTTCTTGAGTGGCCACCACTTTTCCCTTTTTGGTGATGTTGAGCTCTTTTATAATAGGAATTACTTCACCTGCAATATCATCATTTGGAACAATATCTTTAGGAATAGAGGGGTTAGTCTCAATAAACTTTACATTTATGGATTCTTCTACTATAGCAAGATCAATATTGAAAACTCTATAAGCCTTGTTAGTAGTGCTATAGCCAAGAAAGAAAGTCTTGTAAGACTTTGGATCAAACTTGTCGAGAGAATCTTTCGTATTCAAAACAAAATAAGGACATCTAAAAACATAGAAATACTCAATAGAAGGCTTTCTACCGCACCATAGCTTATAGGGGGTTTTCTTCAAAGAAGGATGAGTAAAAACCCAGTTTTGCACGAAACATGAGGTGCTAATAGCTTCAGCCCAAAACTTCTTTGGATTATCATACTCTAGAAGCATGGTCCTAGCCATTTCCTGTAAAGACCTATTCTTCCTCTCTACAACCCCATTTTTTTGAGGTATTTGATGAGAAGAGAAGTTGTGTGCATAACCAAATTCTTGACAAAAAATGCTCAAAAAGCTCATTTTCAAATTTTCCCCCATGGTCACTACAGATCAAAACAATGTGGCAAGAAGCTTCATTCTCAACTCGTTTACAAAATCTTGAGAAAACATCATGCATATCACCTTTAGAAACCAGAAAGAAGGTCCAAGTATATCTAGAGAAATCATTGACAATAATAAGGCAATACTTGGAACCATGAAGGGATTGAGTTCTCATTGGTCCAAGTATATCAATGTGAAGAAGCTCAAGAGCTCTCTTGGTAATAAAGACTCCTTTAGATTTGAAGGAGGACGTAGTTTGCTTTCCTTGGGTACAAGGTTAGTATTCCTCATCCTTTTCAAAATCTAATTTGGGAAGTATCTTGACCAAATCCTTTTTGCTCAACTTCTTCAACTGATGCATATTTACATGACCAAGTCAATGGTGCCAAAGAGAAATATCATTCGAGTTGAATACTAGGCATCTACCAACAATAGGCTTAATAGAGTAAAGAACAATAACATAAAGATTACCACTTCTAGTTCCCTTATATATAACTTGGTATGTGAGGGAATCTAGAATCAAGCATTCAAAGGAAGTAAATAACACAAGGTAACCATTGTCACATAGTTGACTAACACTAATTATATTGTGATGTAGGTCATACACAAGAAGAACATTCTTGATACACAAGGATTCACCTACATCACCCTTACCTTTGACTTTACCTTTCTTGTTGTCCCCAAAGGTGACCGATCCTCATTTCTTTTAGGTGAAGTTGTTGAAATGGCTTATATCACCATTCATATGCTTAGTGCAACCACTATCAACAATCCATCTTCCTTTTTCCTACAAGAAAGGAGAATGTTAGTTCCCAACTCAAACTTTGGGATCTGGAGTTAGCTTGGGGACCCATTTCATCTTTGGGCTGGTCCCCTTAGGCTTGTAAGGACAATAAGTAGAGTAATGATCATCACATTTACAATAAGAACAAATCATAGGATTCTTAGTGCCAAAAGACTCTCTTACAAAGAAAGAGGTCTCCTTGATCTTTTTCTTACCTTTGACTTTGCTCGTCTTTTTATGCTCCCCCTACAAATCCCAAACCACTAGTACCACTTTGTTTGGTAGAATGGTCAAGGATTTCATTAAAGGAGTTCTTCCCTTTGAGGAATTTATGTAGGGATACTCTCAATCCATGGTTATCATCATTTAAAGAAATAATGGTATAAGATAAGCTAGCTATGTCATCCCTAGCATGAACAGGATCAGCCTCAAGACATAAGGCCTTAGTTAACTATGAATCCTTTTCAAGAGAGGTAGAATCAACATTAGCACTAGGCAATAAAGGTCTAGAAGATAGACCATTTACTTTACCAAGTAACCTAGAATTTTTAGATTTAAGCATTTAGATTTCTTTAAGATAAATATCTCTTTCTTCTCTATGATCATCAATAAGGAACTTAAATTCATCATTTACTTGACCAAGTAACCTGGCATTTTCAGATTTAAACATTTAGATTTATTTAAGATAGACATATCTTTCTTCTCTATGAGCATCAATAAGGAACTTAAATTCAACATTTTTAGTTTTAACTATTTCAAGCTCTTTAAGGCAATTTTGGTTTTCTTCCTTAAGGTTTTCAATATTGTTAAGGTTTTCAATATTATTAAGGTGCCATCAAAGATCGGAGGACGAATGGAGAAGCCTCCCTCTAGGTTGAGAGAACCAAGTAGGTTGTATCCCATCTTCTCATCTTGTGGGAGATTGTTAGAGAAGATCCTTGGCTCTGATATCACTTTTTGGATCTAGGGCTCTAGAGGAGGGTGAATAGAGCTACAAAAATTCTCAAAAGATAGCCTAGACCTTCAAATTATATAAAGTTAAAACTAATAGCTTAAATGCAATTTGAAGTCCTAACTAACAAGAACAACAAGGATTAGAGAAATTGATAGCAAGCACTTGACAAGGTCATGTAGAGTGGTTCAACTCTCCAAACTTGGAGAGAGTCAGTGCACTACCTAGAGAGGTCAGCCTCTAGAACTTTACAAGTGCTTTTCTCTATATTATCACAAATAAGAGTTACAACACAATACCACCAAATGACTTACCCATCAAAGCACAAAGAGTATCCCACCTTACCAAGGACTTACCCACTTTGCAAGAGACTTCAGCCTTCTTCCAATGTATTATCCACTCTAGCATAAGTCTTCCACCTTCAAGGACTTTTCCACTCTTTTGAATCTTCAACCTTTGCCTTCTCCTTCCCCTGGAGAAGATCACCACCTCTTCATCAACCTTGAAGAGGAACAACAACAACTCAATCTTCACTCGGAGTAGCTTGCTTTGCCTTTGCTTCAAGGAGGAAAGGGGTAGGGAAGATGGAGAAGATGATAGCTTTACATGCAAAAGGGAGTAGCTCCCTTGAAACAGGCCTATCTCACTGATAATCACAAAATCAATTGTAAAATAGAGAGAGAAAGGGGCTCAAGGAGTTGCAACACACTCAACTATATCAAGGACTTAGAATAGCATGAATGAACAAACTTGGAATGAACACCAAGGGGTCCTATTTATAGCTGGGGGTGTTCGCTTGAGTGTGGGATTACTTAGGGTCAAAATATAACCATTTTTCACAATGAAATAGATCTATTTTCACCCAAAATAATTCACTAACAGTTATAATCACTTTTTGTGCATTTTCGTACAGTACATTCGGTCGAGTTTCAATAAAGGTAACTCGATCGATCAACTAAAAGACAAAGCTAATTTTCAAACTATGGTTCGAGTTTGTTCTGGTAAACTCGACCGATGAGCTAAAATTAGATTTTCTTAGTGAATCAGTGGATTGAGTTGTATGAGTGTACAACTCGACCGATGGGTCATCTTTAGAAAATCCATCATAGGATCGGTCATGTTTCCAACTCGATCAATGAATAGCCTATGACAAATTTTCTAAGTTAACTTTTGAGTGATTAAACCTTGGTATTAAGTGTCCCTAATATTTTTCTCATCTTAGTTACAAGTCATATCATCAATACAAGTGATTACAAAATTCTTCTAAGGTCATTTGGAGTGATTTCCCAAAATGCACACTTGCATTGCATTTGACTTGAACTTGAACAAGCTAGGGCTTGTGTAATTTGATCCTTTTCATGTAACTAATGCCTGAAATCAATCTTGAACAACCATATTAGATACATAGGAATGGAATGGTTAAGTCATTATCAAAATATGGACAATGTATAACTCTTATGTCAACAGGAGACATGGACGTTCAACCACAAATCCAACCACAATTACTGTAAAAATTTGTAAATGTGTC